>JAODAL010073736.1:0-14633 GCA_025379985.1 Phyllomedusa bahiana
TTCACCCAAGTCAGTGCAAACTTTGGGGCTATTGGGTGAAATTTAAACCTTCCCTTTTTTTTTAAATTTTTGGGGGCTCTGCTTTTTTTATTTTTTTTTTGCTTTTGTACTGTGGAGGATTGAGGTCTTTACTTCTAAGGGGCCGTTCCCCCGGCTTATTTTGCCAATTTGGGGCCCTATGCGCGCCCCCTTTGCGCTTTAGTAAGGCTCCAATTTCCCTCGCAGTAATTACGGTAAAACCCCCAAAATTTCCCCATTTGAAAAACAGTGGATTCCCTCGCCCGACCGCCGGGCGGAATCCCTTGGGGGGGGAAAGTGACAAAGCACATTATCCAGGGCAATCGGCCCCTGGATAAGGAAAATCCCTGAGGCCCCAGGGCCGGCCCCCCGCTGCGCTCCCCCCCCCGCCCCCGGCCCCTTATTCAAAGCCGGAATTGCGAGGAAATACGGGTCGCAATTACGGGTTTTAATTTAAATCGTGTGAAACCGGGGTTAGGGTTTCCCCCTTGAATTTCCTATATAAATGAGTATTTTAAACCCAAATTTTTTCAGCACAAAAAAAGTGCTGAAAAAACTTCCCCCGGCTTATACTTTATCACGGGGGGCAAGTGGGCACTGCCCCTGGGGGGTGCCAGGGGGTACGTCGGTGTAAAAGCTTTTTCCTCTGGGGGAAAAAAACAGCGAAGCTAAATAAAGGCAGCAAAGGGGGGGGGTAAAACAAAGACCCGTCCACGTGGAAAGGGACAAGCAGAATTTTTGGGCCCTTCCCGGGGTATCTGGGCCCGCGGCCTGTTATGTTCCTTTTTTGCGCCCGCGTGGCCTGATGCAAACACACCCCCCCTGCAGGAAGAGACGCCTTTGACTCAGAAGGGGGGGGGGGATGCTTTATTTTTTAATTTTTTTAAAAACCCCGCCTTGGGGGGCTTTTAAACCCTTTCCCAAACCTGCCTATGGGGGACATTAAATTTCCCATACCGGGCCATGGGGGACATTAAAAAAAGCCCATAGCGCCCATGGGGGGCTTTTCCTGACTATGCCCCGCCTATGGGGGAAAATTAAAAAATGCCTAAACCCGTATGGGGGACAAAAAACTTTCCCCAAATTTTGGGCCCATGGGTGCCTTTACCCGAAATTTTTGGTTGGGGGGCATTAAAATGCCTTTTAAAAGCCATCGGAGACAAATACCTGCCTAGGGGGGGCCCCTACCGCCTTTTGGGGGGGAACATATACCTGCCTAGGGGGACATTTACCAGCTTAAAACCCGCCTATGGGGAAAAGTTTACCCCGCCTTTTCCGCCGCCCGGGGGGACTTTTAAATTTCCAAAACCTGCCTATGTAAGGTTTATTGGATCCATGTTTATTTTGAAATTTCCAGTAGCCGCTGATTTCCCCCCCTGGTTTTTAGAGTAATCTTTTTCCCCGTTTTTTGTGGCCAAAATTAGGTGCTGGCTTATATTGGGATCGGCTTATATCGGTATTACAATTTTTTTTTAAATTTTTGATGTGTACCCTTTAAAAAAAAATGTTTGGTTTGTTAAAGTCCTCCCTTTTTACAACTCTAATAAATCTTCCCATTTTAGCCAGAAAGAAAAGGGATATGTGTGTAGAAACCCTATACAATCTTTAACCCACCAAGCCGGCATCACAGCGATTCCCTTTAAAAAATGCTCCCAAGTCTAAGGAAGTAAGTCTCTTAATAGTGGGTGGATGTGTATTTCGCCGTTTTCCCCGGATGTATAAGTAGTGTGTAATTCTTTTCCCCCATTTCAAAGACAACAAAGGATAGAAAGCGCGGAGGAGCTTAATCTAGGTCGGGAGCAGAAGCCGCGGTATCGTCTACAACATCTTAGGTGCTCTCCTCCAGAAATTGATTGTTCGCTGTTAAACAAAGAGTCCTGGTCTGCGCCGGGCGCGTTCTCCGTGCGGAGAGGGTGAAGCAAGGGGGACCGCCGGGCGACGAGGTCTGGTTCTTGTGGAACAAGCCCGCGGGAATTTTAATCGGCTTTTTTCATTTCGCAGTTTCGGGCCCATGCCTTCCCCGGCGGCGGCAACTCATTAAAAACTCGTCAGAGGTGAATTAACACAACCGCCATTAACATTAACGCCGTTGATTGGAATATGAGCGTCTCTGATTGCAATGTTTAAGCGGAGGTCGGGGCGGGGGAGCATATGGGCCAAAAAAAAAAGAGTGAGGAAAAACTCAATGTGCGGTGCTCAGTCCTTAAACGGCGCGGGGCACGCGGTCATTAAAAATTTTACAGGCCCGGGTAAATCATCTCGAGCAAAAAGTGAATTGTGCCCCTTTAGCATGCGCGGCGGAGGGCGCGTTAATCAGGGTTTTTTTTTTGACTTTGAAAGTTTTCTGGGGGGAGAGCGGTTATTGGAGACAAAAGGGCTTAAACCCTTTTTAGGGGGGCTGGACTTGCAGAGATTCGGGAGTCGCCAATGAAGGTTGTAGAAAAATGGTATGGGGCTCTGTAAGGTGGGTTTCGGGCCCCCGGATTTTTTTGTATATTCTCTGGTTTCAAGGGCGAAGACCGAGATTTAGGTTTTAAAGGGCTTTTGCACCTTTGTAAAATTTGTTCTGAGGCCGGCTCGTACCTTGCTACAAGCCAACCTCAGAGAATAGAGAGATGACTGCTCTTGTGCAGTTCTCTCCGTTAATGTCTATGGAAGTTATGAACATAGCCAAGCAAAATTCCGAAATCGGATGAGAGTGCCTTCCACGTTCAACGTGTCTTCCAAACATTCTCCAGACCATAAGAATGCCACTAACAGCTTGTGTTCTTCCCGCACTGGTTGCATAGTGTTTGTTCTCTTATATTTCTTACCTGTCACACCAACGTCCATTCATTCAATGAAGCAGAAAATGTGACTCTTTGGAGAAGGCAAACTTTTGTCTATTAGCAGAGGTCCGATTGTGCTGTGAAAATGTAAGCCTTTTCTGCTGATGCAGCTTGGTTCGTAGAGGTGTTGTGATATCTGTCTGCTCTCAGGCCCCATACACAGTAGGGTTAGCAGAGGTGCAGTGACATCCGTCTGCTCCAGGCCCCATACACAGTAGGGTTAGCAGAGCTGCAGTGACATCCGTCTGCTCCAGGGCCCCATACACAGTAGGGTTAGCAGAGGTGCAGTGACATTCGTCTGCTCTAGGGCCCCATACACAGTAGGGTTAGCAGGGTGCAGTGACATCCGTCTGCTCCAGGGCCCCATACACAGTAGGGTTTTGCAGAGGTGCAGTGACATCAGTTGCTCCGGGGCCCATAACAGTAGGGTTAGCAGAGGTGCAGTGACATCCGCCTGCTCTGGGGCCCCATACACAGTAGAGGTAGCAGAGCTGCAGTGACATTCATCTGCTCTAGGGCCCCATACACAGTAGGGTTAGCAGAGGTGCTGTGACATCCGTCTGCTCCAGGGCCCCATACACAGTAGGGGTAGCAGAGGTGCAGTGACCTCCGTTGCTCAGGCCCCCTACACAAATTTGGGTTGCAGGGTGCTGTGACATCCGTCTGCTCCCGGGGGCCCCATACACAGTAGGGTTAGCAGAGGTGCTGTGGCATCCGTCTGCTCCGGGGCCCCATACACAGTAGAGCTAGCAGTGCTGCAGTGACCTCTGTCTTCTCTCAGTGTAATTGATTCTTGGAGCCCACCCTAAAGCTACTGTACATCACTGCACAGGACTCTTGCTTTCTGCTTCTCTTTCTCTGCCTTTTTCCCTGAAAAGTAGCACCAAGCCTGCCATGCTCAGGGACCCACAGGGTGTTTCCATGTGTGCCAGTCTGACCCTGGGCACAGGTACCAGACTGCCATGCATCCTTAGAGGGCACATATAATAAATATGGCCCATGACTAGGAAACTTTGAGAGCATGTTCCTACTGCACGGGTTTTCGGCCGAAAATGAGCACAATGGTGCTCTATGGAAAACCCGTGCAGCAGTCCCCACTACACGGGTTTTCTGTCCGGCGGTTTTTCCGCCCGCGGTCCGGCCGCAAAACATTCTACAAGCACAATCTTCTGTCCGGTGTCCGGACAGAATCTGTGTTTCTCAATGTGAAGGGGGAGGGCTTTTCTCTGCTCATCGCGGAGAAAAGCCGCCCCCCCCCACCCCGCAGCCGTGGGGACGGCCGCAAAACAGGAAGAAAACCGGCCGGCAAACCAGCCGTTATTTGTCCTATGTCGTGAGAACACAACCTGAAGCTCCACCTTTGCGTAACCTTGGCTACATATACAGTATCTCACAAAAGTGAGATTTTTGTGAATATTGTATTATATCTTTTCATGGGACAACACTGAAGATCTGACCCTTTAATACAATGTAAAGTAGTCAGTGCACAGCTTGTTTGGTGCCCTCAAAATAACTGAACACAGATATCAATGTCTAAACTGCTGCCAACAAAAGTGAGGACACCCCTAAGTGAAAATGGACAAATTGTGCCCAATCTGCTATTTTCCCTCCCCGGAGTCATGTGACTTGTTCGTGTTACAAGGTCTCAGGTGTGAATGGGGAGCAGGTGTGTTACATTTGGTGTTATCGCTCTCACGCTCTCTCATACCAGTCACTGGAAGTTTAATATGGCGCGTCATGGCAAAGAACCGTCTGAGCATCTGACAAAAATAGTGCTGCCGGCATTGCTACAGAGGTTACAGGTGTAGGAGGTGAGCCCGTCAGTGCTCAGACCATATACTGCACACTGCATCATACTGGTCTGCATAATGTGCATAATGGAAAACCGGCCGAACCTTGGTAAACAGAGTGAATGTGAGCCACATTCACTTACATTCACTCTGTTTACCGAGCTTCGGCCGGTTTTCCATTATGCACATTTGCCGATTGGTAGTACTTTATTCTTACCTGATATTGTGATGATTCTGACTCCAACAAAGCGACAAGTTTGAGAAAGGTCTGAAGGAGACTGAAAACGTGCTAACGATTAGGCTATGTTCACACGGCTTAACTGCAGGATGTAATTACGCCCCACAATTACGCCATGTGGCCGGGGACGGGCCGGGAGCGGGGGGCCGGCACCTCGCCGGCCCATAGACTTGCAGTACCAGCGGCGCATATACGCCGCTGGTAATTCACATGTCACTTATCTCCCCCCTCGTCGTATTGTCCGAGCAGGGAGAGGAGACGTAATCCATAGTTCTCTATGAGACCTGTGAATTACCGTAATGAATGGGATGTTTTCAGCCCGTAATTTGCGCACTCCGGCCCGTAATTACGGACTGAAATATGTCCAGTTTTAAGCCGTGTGAACATGGCCTTAAAGTTGCTTGTTTTTGCTACTATGAATGATTGTTGGATAATAAAAAATGATATGAGTGTTCAGCAATTTCTGTGCGGGTATATAATTATTGTGGACTTTATCGGATAGAAATATTCGTTATACCCAGCACATGTGAAAAATAATTTTACTCGTGTCCCGAGTAACATTTATTAGTTGCCAACATGTACTGTGACACACTGAAGCAGAGCATGATTCCCTCCCTTCAGGACAGTATTCCAACTTGATAATGACCTGTGAAGCTCTATTGACCTCCAGGCCCAAGATAGTTAAGGCAGCGCTGGAAAATAATGGCAGCCACTCAAAATATTGACACTTTGGGCACAATTTGTCCTTTTTCACTTAGGGGTGTCCTCACTTTTGTTGTCACTTAGGGGTGTACTCACTTTTGTTGTCACTTAGGGGTGTACTCACTTTTGTCGTCACTTACGGGTGTACTCACTTTTGTTGTCACTTAAGGGTGTACTCACTTTTGTTGTCATTTAGGGGTGTACTCACTTTTGTTGCCAGTGGTTTAGACATTGATGTCTGTGTTGAGTTATTTTGAGGGCACCAAATTTACACTGTTACACAAGCTGTACACTGACTACTTTACATTGTATCAGTGTCATATCCTCAGTGATGTCCCACGAAAAGATATACAATATATACAAAAATGTGAGGGGTGTACTTACTTTTGTGAGATACTGTAGTCCTCAATGGAATCATCCAGAATCTATATAATAGATCTTCAGGAACTTTTTTGTCTACTTTAACAGAATTTCTTCGTCTGTTCTTACCAATATAGTATAGAAGTTATAGTACAGAGTACAGTAGAAAAATTGTCTCACCTTCAAACTATCAGCAAGCAGGTTCTCTGCAGTTGTCATATTCTCTTCTCATTAAATCCCCTGTTGGACCAAGATTTGCAGCCTTAATATGTGTGCAAATATGCGCTTATATTGCAGTTGGGAAAAACCAACCAAAGACATGACCAATCCTAGCAATACCCAGAACTTGCATTAGGGGGTACGTGCCACAATACACCTTCACTAGCGCTGTTGACATTACGCACTGGCCAGCGCGTACTTTCAATGCGTGTCAGCTGCCCGCCTCCTATACCTTTCCATATGTCGGCGCTCAGTGACAGGTCACTTCTTTTTACGGGTGTACAATCCGCTACGAAATTCAATTGTAAAATCACCAAAATTAGTTAGGGAGCTATTCAGACTCACAAATAGCAGGACATCAATATGTACTCCACATCCAAACTGAAGCCGGGTCATATAAGCAGTAGATCTGTCAACAGCAGCTTGATGATGGTTTACAGTTAGCAAAAGGATATACAGTATCTTTATAGCAGTTAGAGCCCAAAATCCACTGTATAGACATAAAGTTAATGGGGTTGTTTGCAGGATAGACAAGGAAAGAATGGGTTCACAAAATAAGATACACATTACTCGCCTCCCATATTCCCCTTCACCGCCATTTTGACACTCCCCTTGGAAATAGTTCTAAACTCCCACTCTGCCAGTCACTGACTAAGTTAGGTCCCTACTGTGGGGATTTTCTTCCATTTCTTGTGTGTGCCAATAGGACCAGGAACTGCAGATCAACAGGGACCTGCAAAGCCTTGGATCATCGAGATGTTTACTTTATTTTTGTAACCCAGTTTGCCCATTCAAAAAAAAAATAATTTACCCCGCCACTGCGCTTTTGCACTAATTTTATTGTTCATTTACTTCCTACCGTCAATGCAAAATTAAGCAAGTTTCTAAATCCTCCTTATCAGCAATGGCCTACTATTTCACTGCTGCACAGTGTGTACAGCTCCTTCACATAGCTGGCTGTCCTGCTGCTTCTGACATACACTGCTCCTGGCTGTGTGGGGTATTTCCTGCTCGCTCCTTTCCTTCTTTTAAAGTTAGCATGGCAGAAGAGAGGGGGAGAGGTTGTACAGAGTAGAAGAGAGAGTTATTTGCCTAGGGCCAACCAGTGGAATTTTATTCTGGGGACTCATGTGTGGAGTTGAGCAGCAACTGTTACATTTCTCCCAGGTAGCACTGGAGCTTATATTGCCTCCTACTGGGAATAGTTCTTTGTCCAGCCATTAAAGGGGTTTCCTCACTACATCGATTCCTCTCAAGTTAGTCCTGTTTTCTCCGTTTCATTTTTGAAACTGGCTTTACTGGTTACTATCAGCCTGCAGTGATGAGCTGAGGATGACACCAGGTCTGTAGCTATAGGGACCAGCATTGGCAGCCTATCAGGAGAGATTGAAAGAGGTCTGTAGCTATAGTGACCAGTGCTGGCAGCCTATCAGGAGAAATCAAACAGGTCTGTAGCTATAGCAACCAGTTCTGGCAGCCTATCAGGAGAGATAGAACAGGTCTGTAGCTATAGCGACCAGTGCTTGCAGCCTATCAGGAGAGATCGATCGAACAGGTATGTAACTATAGCGACCAGTACTGGCAGCCTATCAGGAGAGATTGAACAGGTCTGTAGCTATAGCAGCCAGTGCTGGCAGCCTATCAGGAGAGATCAAACAGGTCTGTAGCCAGAGCCGAACTGGGAATAAAAATCAGCCCTGGCACTAAGCCCCCACCAGCCCACATACAATATCCGCTTAAATTTTTTAAAAAAAAATTCCCCTTGTTCTTGCACCTCGCCACTTTCTAAAATAAACTACACTATAAAGCTGCTTTCACACGGAGCGTTTTTGATGTTTTTTTGGTGCGTTTTTGTGCAGAAAGGCAGAGCAGTTAATGCTGAACATTTCTGCACAAAAAATGCACCAAAACCGCTCTGTGTGAGAGCTCCCTAAATACAAGCAACAAAGAAACAGTGGTGCAGAGAAACCCCTCATCACAGAGTCAGGTGTGCACTTGCTTTACAATCCGGGACAAGCCCACACTGACACTACATAAGCACCAACGTAACCTACAATCCCACCAATCACATCCCCAGTAGTCATGTCACCATCACATGAACACAGCACTGATTCAACATAGAAGTAAAATTACCCCTGACAGCAGGGACTCACAGGAGACCTCATCTCTGATGGGAGTTGTTCTCTTCTCCTTTTCTTCTCCATCTGCCCAAACCTCCATGATGTCTTCCCTGATGAGTCGTTCCCTTCCATTTCTTTCTCTGTCCAGTACAGCATGCAATGTCTTCTTCTAGTGGTCACTACTCGTCCCTGTAGAATTTACCACAAATACATCTTAGACTCCTCTCTTTTCCAGCACTTTCCTATCAATTCCCAACTATGTACAAACTCCCCATCCATAGAGCCCCAACTAGTAATAATGCCCCCTTTGGTGCCCTACACAGTAATTGTACCCCAAACAGTGTATGTTAGATCCTAAAAATTAGAAATTAAAAAAGTCATATAAGTGTAAATAGGTAGACCCCCATTAAGTAGGTATTCAAGTCCCCCTATTAGGCAGGTAAGTATAAAGACCTCCTAAAGCAGTTAGCTGGGGCTGTCACAGGTAATTACCCAGGCAGGGCCAGTAATTAGCCAGGCAGGGCCAGTAATTAGCCAGGCAGGGCCAGTAATTAGCCAGGCAGGGCTAGTTTGTAGGCAGGCAGGGCTAGTTTGTAGGCAGGCATGGCTAGTTTGTAGACAGGCAGGGCTAGTTTGTAGGCAGATATGGCTAATTTGTAGGCAGGCAGGGCTAGTTTGTAGGCAGGCAGGGCTAGTTTGTAGGCAGGCAGGGCAGTAATTTGTTTAAAAAAATAATTATAATAATACTTACCTGGTTTCCCCCTTCCCCTCCTCTTCTCTCTTCTTCTGGTCCGGAGCCGGCGGCCGCTCGCAGCAGAGTGCGGGCTGAGGGAGCAGGCGCGTGATGACATCATCACATTGCGCGCCTGCCCCGCGGCCTCCTGGGGGCTGAACGGCGGGGTCAGAGGATCTCGGCTGTTCTGCCTTGGCCGCTGCTTCCACTGCGCAGTGCAGGCGGCGGCCGTGATGGCTGCATGCCTGGGTCTGTGACCCAGCCGTGTGGCGAGAGGGGCCTATTGGCCCCTGGCACAGGGGTCCGGTCGCAGATGCGATCATTGCGGCCCCTGTAGCTGCACTGGCCCTCTGGGCCCGCCGGGGGGAAACCCAAGCCCTCTCAGCGGGCGATCCAAGCTGGTGCTGCGGCCCGGACCCCAGCGGCCCACCGGGCAAATGCCCGGTTTTCCATATGGGCAGTCCGGGCCTGTCTGTAGCTATAGCGACCAGTGCTAGCAACCTATCAGGAGAGATCAAACAGGTCTGTAGCTATAGCAACCAGTGCTGGCAGCCTATCAGGAGAGCGCAAACAGGTCTGTAACTATAGCGACCTGAGGAGCTGATGCAGCCCATACAAGAGGGGATATCTAGGAATAGGTAGGACACTGTTAATGGACAGATATTGCAAAGTGACTTGTTTTAGCAAGATCTTTAACATAAAAAGCAGCAATCCTTGCAGTGAGACAACCCCTTTAAGGTATAAGTTTGGCCTTGTGTCTGATTCTGGGGACCCAACCTCCAGCTCCTGTACCTGCCTTGTATACTCTGCCTCTTGTGTTTTGACTCCTTTGACTACCACGGATGTATATTCAGTTTAAAAGAAAATCTAGGTCTGCATATATAGGAAGGACTACACAGGGGAGAGTGAATCAAATAACTTTGTATCAGTGCAGAGATAGGAAAGGACTCATAGGAGACTATGACGGCTGAACTACACAATCTTTTTAGGGCTGCCATAACTAATTCATGGCCCCATAAAACTGAAGCATTTGGACAGAAGTACTGCCAATACTGCCCAGATGGCAACCCTGCTGTTCAGCACCAGCGTCTATCAGCACAAGGGACAATATCCCTCATGGATCTCTATGGCTGTGCTGAGAGCTAGTGAAGGCAGCAGCATCCTGGAGAGACAAAGCTCACATCCAGCATATAATACTAGGAGGGGAATAACCACAGCAGAACCGCTGAAGCGAGGAGCAATGGAAACTGAATATCAGGGGGTCTGAAAATGACAGGAATGCAGACTAAAACTGAACAAATTTTAAGCCATTATTTTCCCCAGGTCAAAAGTGTCTGTAACCGTTAAATGATAACATTTTATCTACCTGTAGCCACCACTAGGGGGGATTTAAGAGCTTACTGCATACTGTTTTTTCATTGAGTTTAATGTATAAAGTGTATGCACTTAAGTTTAAACTCAAAAACATGAGGGAGGTACATGCCCCAATCACAGTAGGAAAACTAGTAAAAGCGGCCACTTCCTGCCAAAAGAAAATTATACGGAGGTCTGACGGGTGATAATTTCCTGTAATATCTGAGCGAGCAATACAAAATACCATATTGCCTCCCTGCTGTAGTCATATCTTTATATACATAGCTACACGCTGGGAAGTAGTACGCTGGCCACATCCCTCAGATTAGTCTCTCCATTAGCTGCAGTATACTTGCTAACTTCTCAGGAAATTCTGAAGAGGAATATAGGACTTACCCTTAGGTTCTGACTCACAATGAAATTTACTAAAACACATAGGGCGACATGTATGAAGAGGGCTGCGCCAGAATTCTGGTCTCAAAAAGCTGTAGTAGACCAGTTCTATAGATGTATGTGTCACGGATCATGCCGTGGCCCGTGCCTTAGACCGCGGTCGCGTCCGTCCCCCTGTGTCTGGGTCCACTGTGGCCCCCTGTGGGGGGCTTACAGCGGCAGTGTCAGTTTGCTCTACACCTGCTTCTGCTCAGCATTACTCACCTGGTCCTGCTTCTACGCGTGTCCGTCCACTGTGGCTTCCACAGCGTGTGTGCGCACCCCATAGGGCACGCGCGCGCCAGCCTGCGGACATTTATACACACAGTGCTCCTGTTTCCTGCCTGTGACCTCCGACCCTTTCTTCATAGGAACTCCTCCCTGGACTCTGGGTCAGTTCGTTGGTGTGCTTCCATAGAGCTAGACCTCTGCTGCTAAGCTGCTGTCTTGTTAACCCCCTGGTTTCCAGAGTGTCTGCAAGCTTCTGTCTTAACGTGTGCTTAACCCTGCGTTGTCCAGCGCACCTTCTACCTGCTGTACTCCTGTCGCTGCACCAGTCAGCTATTCCTGCTGTATAATCTGTTATCACCCTGGGACTGTGCTTCCATTAAACAGCTACTGCATCCGTTTATCCGTCACCTGTGTCCTGCACTTCGGCTACCCGCCGTGAGTACTGCCATCTCTGCCACGGTGGGCCCTGCGGATCCCCTGTTCCAGGACGTTTTCTGGCTGTGTGGCCAGAAATCGTTACAGTACGAACTGACCATACTAAATGGATCCCGCCGGAGTGACTCTACCTGACCTGGTAGCTGTAATCAAACCGTCATGGCACGCACCTAGAACAACTCTTCCAGAAGCTACAGATAGTTACCGCACGTCTGGACGAAGTCATGTCTGCACTGGTACCTACGCCAGCTCCGCTACCTGCGGTATCTCCGCCTCCTGCGGCCATGTCCAGTCTCAGCCTGCACCTGCCTCTGCCTGCTCGTTACGACGGAGATCCCCACACAGTCGCGGATTTATCAACAGTTGTACCATACACTTCGAGGTCCTGGCACATCAGTTTCCATCCAATAGAGCGCAGGTGGCGTTTATCATAAGCCTGCTCTCAGGTGAAGCTCTGGCCTGGGCCTCACCCCTCTGGGAGAGAGGGGATCCGCTGACAGGAGACATCCAAGAATTTCTGGTCGTCTTCCGGAAAATTTTTGAACAACCTGGGCGCAATACCACCACGGCATCTGCTCTGCTACGTTCCTGCCAAGGCGAATCTTCTGTGGGCCAATATGCCATCCGGTTTCGTACCCTGGCTTCTGAACTTGCCTGGAACAACGAGGCCCTTGTTGCAGCCTTCTGGGGGGGCCTCGCTGGGCACATCAAGGATGAACTGGCTGGTCGAGACCTACCAAGTAACCTGGACGACTCATTGCTCTAGCTACGAAAATCGACATACGTTTTTCTGAAAGAGAGCTAGAGCTTCGCAGCAGTCACCGCCCTTCTGTCCTCGCAAGCCTTCGCCTCGCTGTGTACCTGCAACCCCCAGTCTACCTCACCAGGCTCCTGCGTTCCACAGATGTTCCTATGGAGGTGAATCGTGTCCATCTAAGCCTGGAGGAACGCTCTCGCCGGCGCAGTCTGAACCTGTGTCTATACTGTGGCAGTTCCAAGCACTACCTAAAGAACTGCCCAGTCCGTCCTGCTGCGCCCCGGAAACCTCCATGCCATGGTGTTGTGGGTGAAGCGTACCTGAATAAAGATGCCTCGGCTCCTCGTCTGACCACCCCGGTCACTCTCTGTTATGGTTCCAGTACTAAAATCCAAGTTTCTGCTTCGTTGGACTCTGGTTCATCTGAGAACTTTATCCACCCGTCGTTGCTTGACAAGTATTGCCTGCCTGTCTCCTGTCTGGATTAACCGCTGCGTTTCTCCTCCATCAACGGGGAGATCCTGAAAGAACCAGTGCGTTATCGTACCAAACCTCTGTCTCTGCGAACTGGAAGTTCCCACCAAGAGGACATCTCGTTCTACGTTTTGCCTAATGCTTCTGCTTCTGTCCTGCTTGGCCTACCGTGGTTCCAGCATCAATCCTTCCCTGGATTGGAAAACGGGTGAAGTTCTCCGGTGGGGCGAGACATGTCATACTCGCTGCCTGAAGCCTGCCCATCTGGTGCAGTCCTGCCCACCTGTTACCCTGCCCGTTTCTGCTGTGCTGCCTGAAGAGGACCCTCAAGCACAAGAAGAGCTCCTGGTCCATAAAGACACCTCTGTTTCCCACCCACCTCTCCCCCTGTCTACTGATTCTGTTTCTACCCCCCAGGTTCTAGAAGTAATCCGGGACTCTTTGGACAGCTCCTCTGAAGACAGTTCCTGGGATACCGAGGAGGAGGTGGTTACCCCTAGCCATAATTGGGGTACCCAGCTAGCCCGGAAGGGAGGGCTTAAGGGGGGGGGGGTACTGTCACGGATCATGCCGTGGCCCGTGCCTTTTGACGCGGGTCGCGTCCGTCCCCCTGTGTCTGGGTCCACTGTGGCCCCCTGTGGGGGGCTTACAGCGGCTGTGTCAGTTTGCTCTACACCGGCTTCTGCTCAGCGTTACTCACCTGGTCCTGCTTCCACGCGTGCCCGTCCTCTGTGGTTTCCCCAGCGTGTGTGTGCACTCCATAGGGCGCGCGCGCCAGCCTGCGGACATTTATACACACAGTGCTCCTGCGTCCTGCCCGTGACCTCTGACCCTTTCCTTCATAAGGAACTTCTCCCTGGACTCAGGTCAGTTCGTTGGTGTGCTTCCATAGAGCTAGACCTCTGCTGCTAAGCTGCTGCCTTGTTAACCCCCTGGTTTCCAGAGTGTCTGCAAGCTTCTGTCTTAACGTGTGCTTAACCCTGCGCTGTCCAGCGCACCTTCTACCTGCTGTACTCCTGTCGCTGCACCAGTCAGCTATTCCTGCTGTATAATCTGTTATCTCCCTGGGACTGTGCTTCCATTAAACAGCTACTGCATCCGTTTATCCGTCACCTGTGTCCTGCACTTCGGCTACCCGCCGTGAGTACTGCCATCTCTGCCACGGTGGGCCCTGCGGATCCCCTGTTCCAGGACGTTTTCTGGCTGTGTGGCCAGAAATCGTTACAGTATGAACAGGTGCACTCCAAACTTTGGTCGGGATAAGTGCCTTTGTAATGCAACACTTTTTAGCGCGTCAAAATTTTGGGGCGTTACACCACATTAGTAGAATTAGACACAATTACGATTCTTTGATGCCAAAACTTTGGCGCAGAACAGTTACAACAGCCAGACCAGGGTAAAGGTGGTGCCTGAGCCAGACTTGTGATATTGGCTCTATACTGCCCTGTATGTATGACCTGCAGAAGAACAGACCAGGGTAAAGGTGGTGCCTGAGCCAGACTTGTGGTATTGGCTCTACACTGTCCTGTATGTGTGACCTGCAGAAGAACAGACCAGGGTAAAGATGGTGCCTGAGCCAGACTTGTGGTATTGGCTCTACACTGTCCTGTATGTGTGACCTGCAGAAGAACAGCCAGACCAGGGTAAAGGTGGTGCCTGAGCCAGACTTGTGGTATTGGCTCTACACTGCCCTGTATGTATGACCTGCAGAAGAACAGACCAGGGTTAAAGGTGGTGCCTGAGCCAGACTTGTGGTATTGGCTCTACATGCCCTGTATGTGTGACTGCAGAAGAACAGACCAGGGTAAAGGTGGTGGGCTGAGCCAGGGCTTGGGTATTGGCTCTACACTGCCCTGTATGTATGACCTGCAGAAGAACAGCCAGACCAGGGTAAAGGGGTGCCTGAGCCAACTTTTTGGGATTGGGTTTTACACTGCCCAGTA
>JAODAL010073737.1:0-14633 GCA_025379985.1 Phyllomedusa bahiana
GGGCACCACCTCTTTACTGCTCCCTTTTCCAGCGTGCCGCCCCGGCTTCTCCCCCGGCCATTTTGTTTTTTCCCTCCTGGGTTGGCTCGGGGCACACAGCAATGGTGTGGGTGGGAAAAAACGACTTTGCTCAATGTCATCGTTTGGAGCTTTCACTCCCGAACTGGGATGTCAGGTAATGTAATCTGACTATTGCAGCCAGTCAGCGACTGCAGTGTGCATGAGCCGACCACCGGGAACGGAAGACCAGAGGAGTAGACCGGCAGCGCCGCGGCAGCGCTGGAAAGGAAGTCAGTGCAAAGGCGAGTAGGGGTTTATTGTTTTCTAACACCTACAGCAGCAGACTTATCTAGCAAAGTGGAGGTGAATGAAAGTCAGAATCTGGGGCGAATTTCACGTTAAAATCTATTGTGTGAACTAACCCTTACAGGTGCATAGGAATGTCAAATATACGTACATATTCTAACATATCTGGAGATTAACATGCAATGAGAACAGAGACCTGTGTTTAGTTTTCAGCTGTGAACAGGAGTCGCACAGGCTTGAAACGCGTAAGCTTTGTGACAGTCTTTTTACTACTTTTTATGCTCCTGTGTATGGGATTTTCACGATTAAAGATATTTGCTTTTACCGTGAGCGCTGGATCGTGATATATTCTATTTATTTCAGAGCACTTTGTTTAGGAATAGACAGAGAAGAAAGAGAACTTTCATTTTAGTTTCCTGGCGCAGTACAGTAAATAGCATCTGCATGGCAGTTTTGTTGGGGTGGGCAATTGGTATGTTCCAGTGTTATGTATAATGACGGCTCATTTCAGTGTGTGAGTGTGCACCATCTGTCCTATGTGAATGTTTGGTGCCTACACATATGCGAGGGGCGCTTTTTCTGCATGTGTGCAATACATGACTATGTGACACTTGCCTTGTGTGAGTCACATGTGTGCCAATGGTCCTTTCCTTTCTGTGTTTTTTTGGCATTTAGAGAATGGGGTCCTCTGCTGTCACTGCCTTTGCCTGATTTCCAGCTAAAACTTTACAAGTATTACCCTACTGGCATCTAGGGAAATGTAATGAACATATGGCTGACTCAATTACTGCCTGGAAAAGTTTCAGTCATGGAGATTTGGTACTATAATGCAGAAAGTAGTAGAGCGGGAATGCGGGAACACAAATGTAACAGCAAGGATAATAGATTAAGATATGCAGAGCCCCCAGCGTAGTGTGCCAGAGAAGGGCTGTGTAATGGAGGAAGTACCCACTGATCATTTCACAGCTTTTTACTACACACCTCAGTGTACACAATTCACTTTACTGATAGAGTATTAGATTAACAGACAGATGTGGGCCAGAACCAAGATCATAACATTAAAGGTGTTGTCTCACTACAAGGATTGCATTTTATGTTAAAGATCTTGCAAAAACAAGTCAATTTGCAAATATGTCCATTTAAAAAAATCCCACCTTTCCTAGATATCCCCTCTTGTATTGCTGCATCATCTTCAGGTCGCTATAGCTACAGACCTGTTTAACTACCTGAAGGGTGCCAGCACTGGTTCTATAGCTACAGCCTGGCTTCTATAAAGCCCCATGGAAGCCAGTTAACACGCCCCCGAATTCAAAGTGAAACCAAGAAAACAGGACTGAGGTAAGATGAATCAATGTAGTGAGACAACCCCTTTAATATGGTGCCAGAATCCAGTTTATAATAAGAATACAGTGCAAGAGGCAAGTGCACTACATAGATACAGTACCAGAACTAAGCTTATTGTATATATACACCAAAACCAACCTAATTATATATAGTATCAGAACAAGCTAATTTTATAAATACAGTATCAGAACCAAGCTCATTATATAGATGCAGTACCAGAACCAAGCTCATTATATAGCTACAGTACCAGAACAAAGCTTATTGTATACAGTACCAGAACAAGAGTTTTTACAGAAATGTTTTTCTTGTGCAGAACCATACGTTGTATTTGGCGTATATTGCTTTTAATCTATATGGGGAGGAAGGGGTGCCTCCATTTTGGTTTTCTGCACTACACCCACTTTCACAGGTTGTTATAAGAGTGCAGCTTGCAGGTTTGGTGTTTTTTTTAATTTTCTTTCTCTCTGGATAATTGAGGGCGGTTGACCCAGTGAGAGGCCTGTATTTGGCTCTATTGAGAGGTAAAGATAGCGTAGGACTGCCCGACCTGAGATCACGTTGAAAGTTCGTGGGCAGCTTAAGCATTTTTTGATCAAAAATATGTGAACTGAGAATCTCAAAGTTTTTTCATGTAGATAATAAATGCTTCTTTAGGGATTTCCATGTAATGTATTGCCCTTTTTGCAGTACCAGAACAAATATCATTATATAGATGTAGTACCAGAACCAAGAGCATTTTATACAGTACCAGAACCAAGCTCATTATATACAGTACCAGAACCAAGCTTATTATATAGATGTAGTACCAGAACAAGGCTCATTACATAGATATGGTACATGAACCAAGTGCATTACATACAGTACCAGAACTAAGCGCATTATAGACAGTACCAGAACCAAGCTTATTATATAGATGTAGTACCAGAATCAAGCTCATTATATAGTTACAGTACATGAACCAAGCACATTACATACAGTACCAGAACTAAGCGCATTATATACAGTACCCAGAAAAAGCTTTTTTATATTTGATTAGTACAAACCAAGCTTTATTATATAGATACAGTACATGAACTAAGTGTATTATATAGATACAGTACCAGAACTAAGTGCATTATATACAGGAACAGGACCATGCTCATTATATAGATGAAGTACCAGAACCAAGCTCATTATATACAGTACCAGAAACAAGCTCGTTATATGGATATAGTAGCAGAACCAAGCTCATTATATAGCTACAGTACATTAACTAAGAGCATTATATAGATACAGTACCAAGCTCATTATATACAGTACCAGAACCAAGCTTATTATATAGATGTAGTACCAGAACCAAGATCATTATATAGATAAAGTACTAGAACAAAGCTCATTATATAGATGTAGTACAAGAACCTAGCTCATTATATAGATACAGTACCAGAACCAAGCTCATTATATAGAGTACCAGAACAAAACTTATTATATGGATGTAGTACCAGAACCAAGCTCATTATATACAGTTCCAGAACTAAGCTCATTATGAACAGTACCAGAACCAAGCTTATTATATAGTTGTAGTACCAGAACGAAGCTCAATATATAGATATAGTACAGGAACCAGATACAAAAGTTAAGGTAAAAATGTATACGGGTACCAGAACAAAAAATTTTAAAAAGGGAAAAAGATCCTCATAGTACAAAATTAGGGTTTCCCCCAAAAATATAATACTGTTTTAAAATTTTGTTTTCCCCCAGAATCTAAAAACCCTTTCCCAAAGTGTCCCTTTTTTTGGAGGGACGGCCCCTTTTTTTATTTCCAATCCTCCTGCCCCCTTTTTAAACCCCCTTTAAAATTTTTCTGCTTTTGAGCCCTTTAAAAAAAACAAAAATTAAATAAATTTAAATTTTTTAAACCCCAAAAAAATGCATCTCCCCAAAAATTTAAAATTTGTTTCATTTTTTGGATCATAAAAGTCAGCTTGGATGTTTTTTGGCAAAAAAGTCAAAATTTTTTTAAATTTTTAAAATTCAAAGAACCATAAATCTCCCTCTTTGACCAAAAAAAATTTGTTGGGAAGGTATGATCCAATAATGCCACAAAAAGGGGGAGCCCCCTAAAAAACACTGGCACAAACTGCACCCCCTAATCATACTGCCTAATAATATCCCAAAAAACAAAAACCCTTAAATTATTGAAACTGTCAAGAACTGTCCCAAATAAAAAAAATTCCAAAACTCGGGAAACCCATGAACATAACATTCCCATACACTTTTTTCAACCTTGAAGCCAAAAATTTTTGGCCCTTTTTATATAAACCCAAACAAATTGTGCCCTCTGAATAATTTCTGTACGCCTAAATATAACAGTGCCTGAAACGAAAGATTTTAAATATAATAAAAGCAACTTCCCTCCTAAAACAAACGGGCCCCACACAAAAGGGCCCCGAAAGATATATGTTTACGCATATTTCCCCCAAAATGAAGTGCTACAGACTGCCATCTGCATTACAGAAAAGTGCCATCCTGTTACTTTCATTTCAGAAGGATTCATGGGAAAACAAGGTACAACAGGAGAGAACAAGCTAACTAGCCTACTCACGTCTCAGCCATACATGGACCTCTTTAGAACTAAGCCATATTAAAAAAATCCGGGGAAACCGTCAAATCCCAAGGCCTTTAAAAATTATGGCCCCGAACCGGGGCCACAAAAAGCCAGGGCTTGTGCAAAACCCCCCCCAAAACGGGGGTGCCCCCTTTGGGTGTTTTGGGGTCTTTTAAAGCGGGGGGTTTTTAGCATCCATGTTTTCCCAATTTGTCCCGGGTCTGTTTCTATGCAATAAGCCTATGTTCACCAACAAGTGAGTATTTGGAGAAATTTTTTTACGCAAAAAAAAATTAAGTGCCTTGTCAATTTTTGGGAGTAAAACCCCCAAACCCCCCAAAGGGGAAAACCAGGGGGATCGTTTTTTCCCAACCCAGGGAAAAATCCTCAAAACAATTTTACAGATTTAATTTGGGGGTTTTTTTCCCGGGGGCTAAAGATCCACTCCACCAAAATGCCCTAAAACCGGGACAAGAAAATTTTTGTTATCCCCCACGCCACTGTGATAGGGTTTTGCCCGTGGGGTATGAAGAGTTTTTTAGGTTCTGAGGGGAACGGGGGGTTTTGCAGTGATTTGGGGCCCCTTTTGTTATTATCCCCCTTCACAGCACACAATCAAATTAACAGGTTCCACTGAAAGGGCATTTTAAAAACGGGCTTTATTCAAGTCCTTTCCCTCCATACAAAAACTTCAGTAAACATCAGTGATAACAGAAAATGCAAGGGCTCCGGCATTCAAAAACAGTTTAACTGCTTACGGGGGTAATAAGCTCACAGTTTACCGAGGTTTCACCCCCAAAATCAAACCCTTTGTCACTACTAAACTGGTTTGCGGCCCTGTTTCTCTTCACTGTCTGGGGTGCAGTGGCCGCACACACACAAGACTACTGCCCTTTACTGTCAGGTGGCTCAAACCCCCCCTTTTTTTCCCTTCTTTTCCCTTTTCCTCTTCTGTGGCTAGGACCTAAAAAAACTACCCAAAACCATTTCTCCAACAGGGGTTTTTCAGCAACTTCTGTTTTCCCCCCCTTTTTCTAGCATGCACAACACTAGGGTTTACGTTCTAGTCCTGTGCTTAAAACCCAAACCCAAATTGCGGGTGGGCTGGTGCTTCTGGCACCCCAAAATTGGGCCCAAAGGGAAGAAGGTAACTAATTTCCCACTTGATAAAAAAACATGACAGTAAGCTTCCCCCGGGGCCCACATTCTCCCCCCTTTGGTTTTAATGTCGTCCTGGGACATTCAGCAACTTACAATAGTTGAGGACACCAAAAAGAGTCTTATTTAACTCTAAATTTATCGGTTTGGGCATTATTTTTAAAATAAGTTTTATCCTTTAAGTGTTTGACCGTTTTTAAAACACTCAAAAAGTAGACAGTGCCCTTCCTTTTTTCCAAATTTTCCCGATTACAAACAACTGTTTTACTTTTTTTCAAAGGCCCTCCCTACTTAAAGAGAGTGACAACCTCAAAAATTGACAATAAAAAGGAAAAAAGTAAATTTTTAAAACCATCCAAAGGGCTATCTCTTAGCTATTTTGCTTGACTTTTCTCCTGAAAAAGAAGAAAAGAAAAAGAGCAAAAAACCAAAACAATTTCAATTAATAAATTTGACATTTAAAACTTCTCTGGAATATTTTTTCCGACCATCTTCAACCAGCCAAATTTCCTATGCAAGACTAGCTAAGAAATTTTTTTTACTTTTCACCCCCCTTTGAACAGTCTTTTAAATAAATTTTTTGAAAGTCTTTCCAAAAACGGGTGGTGGGAAAAAGTACTTCTAGGCTTTTTTAAACCTGATCGCGGGAAAATAATACCGTTTTAACTGAACAGTTTTTGGGAAACCCGCACTCTTTTTCTCCTCAAAATGTCATAATTTAAATCACCCAGGGGTTTCTTCTTCTTTCTCTTGGGGGAAACCTTTCTGCTTGACAATTCTTCTGATGTTTTTGGGTTCATCAGTCACTAAATTTTTCTGGGTTTCAGGACTATTTGCTTTTTCCCATCCTTTTGGGTTTTCAGCTGAAATTTTGGAATCAACAGTCTCTAACTCAACAACTGGATCAACTATTTCGGGATCTTGAATCTGTTTTTTCTGGGTTTTTCGGGTTTTTAAACTTTTCTGTTTTTCAAATTCATCAGAATAATTTTCCTGGGGAAAAAATTTTCTACAGCTTTTCAGGTTTTAATCCTATTTTCTACGGGCTTTTAACGAACATTTTAGGTGTAAATCTTCCTCATCTGACTTTTTTTATTTCTTTTTCTACAAGGGGCAATATTTTAGTTTGGCTGCCCCTTTTTGGGACGGCCCTTGTTTGGTGGGGTTGTTTTCGGGGATTGGCCCTTTTTGGGTGGGTATTATCACAAGGTAGCAAAAGGTTCCGAGGGCAAAAGTTCTTTTTCCCTTGGAATCCGGGTTTCGGGTTTATAATCTCGAAAAACTGGGGCTGCCCTTTACTTTTTTATTTGACTACGACAAAGATTTTGGGTCTTCCCATTTAAATGAACGTTTTCCTGGTCCCCCTTTTTTCCCTTGTAAGTTTTTTTGACTAACACCCCCGGGGGCCTTTTCCCTTTTATTTAATACGGCTCCTGACACTTCCTTAAAAATGTGCTTTTTTTTTAACTCTGCCCCTTCAAAACAACTTTTTAAAGGGCAATATTAAAAAGCCTGGGCCTTTGCTTTTTTTCCCATGCACAAAAAATTTTCGGGAAAGTTTTTGTGGGTCCTCTGACACTGGAGTATCGAACATAATGTCAATGGTAATTGGGAGATTTTCCCGGGAAAAAACAGGTAAAATTTGGGAGTAACCTTTTGGGCATCACTTTTTGGGGGCATTTGTAGGCTTTGGCCCTTTTTTGTTAAGGAGTTTTTCCCAATCTCTTTTCCCCCCCTCAAAGTTAGAATCTTAACACGACAGTAAAAGAAACGGGATTGGGGGGGGGGGGGGAAAATTTTCCACCTGCCATTACCTTGTGGATGGGAAGGGTTGTATGAGAATTCAGCAATTTCTTTCCCAACTATGGCAAAGAGTTGATTTTCAAACTCTCTTCCCTTTTGGGCATGATGCAGCCCTTTTTAGGAAACCAAAATTTAATGAAAGTCATTAAATATCTTTTCTGCTGCCTTTTTTTTCCCAAAATTTTTTGGTAGTGGGCTAGGCTTGAGCAAATTGGTGAAATGGTCCAAAAACCACTAAGAAATTAAATTTATATCCCCTTTACACTTCCCCCAAGGGGGTAGAAAAGGGCCAAAGGGCACCATCTCGAACGGGGATGTGGTTGTAAAAAAAAATTACCCATTGGGGCTCTTGTCTTTTTTTTGGGGCGCTTGTCCTTTTTTAAAAAGCCACACTCTCTGGTCACAAAAAAAGTTCAATATCTTTCGCATGTATGGCCAGAAGAAACGTTCATAGAAACAAGGTTCAAATGTTTTTTCAAATCCCAAGTGTCCCACTCTTCGTGAAGTTCCCTTAACACCACCATGGTAAACTTTTGGCAATACCCCAACGCAGTTTTTGGGCCTCTTTGCGGTAGAAATATAAACCTTTTGAACCGAGTTGTTTAAATTTTGGGGCCCTTTTCCCCAACAAAAGGCTTGTAGCTTTTGGGGAAACCCGTATCCCTCTCCTTCTTACTAGGGTATTTTAACTTGGGGGGATGTACTGGACAAATCTTTCCAATGACGTTTTCTTCTTTCCCGACTCTTCTGATGTTCTTTTTGGAAATTTACTTTTTAAAAAAAAGGTATGAAGCTTTTCAAAATCCTTTGTTTCTCTTTTCCCCTTTTATTGGGGACCACATTTGGGGTGTTTCCCTTTTCGGGTGGGCTTAAAAATGCTTCTACAAACCATTTAAAACTTTTCCAAAAATAACTTCTTTAAGCACCCGTTTGCATAATTCTTTTGGTTTTCTAAGGGGATTCTAGACAATAAAATTTTGGGATCAGCAAATTAAACTTTTCCCGGGCGATATTTGGGGGGGTGCTGAAAATTTTAAAATCTGCAATTCTGCCCCCCATCTCGACCAGTTTCATTTGAGTTTTTGGGAGTAGTGAGGACATAGGGTTTGTGGGTTGGGTTTTCCCGTGTAAAATCACAAACACCTTGGGGTGTAATACAAGTAATCTCTGAAACTTTTTACAGATAGCCCCCCCTTCATTGGGTAGGAAAAACCCAATTTTTTCCCAAAAGCAGATGGGAGTTCCCTTTTCAGCTTGCGGCAAAGTTCTGGAAACCCTAACAATACCAAGGGCCCTTTCCATCTTTTACGTTGGGGACCAAAACTGCTTCCCAAATCCCACTTGTGATGCAAACAATTTAAGTACAAAAAGGGAAAATTGAAAGGTTTTGGTATCCCAATGATTTGGGGGGTTTTTAATAACAATTTTAAATCAAACTTCCACACTTTTTGGGGACGGGGAATCCCGTTTTATAGGTTGTAGGGGGAAAAAAGGGAAGTTCTTTCCCTTTTTGGGTTTTTGGGGCTGGGCCCTTTTTTCCCAAATTCTTTTTTTTTCTGGGTCACCCGACTTTTAGGTTCCTTTCTTTAAAAGACATTTCAGGGGGAGCGCCCAAACTTTGGGAAAGTTCTGGATGTAAGTTTCCCGGGAAAAGGATAGGAAGGGCCCAGGGCCCTTTCCCAATTCTCCCACATGGATGGGGGTTTTTTTCTTCAATGCCACACTGGGGCAATTTCAGCTGGAACCAAATAATAGACCACTCCAGACACGATTTTTTCCCAGGAACCTGACTTTTCCCTTTTTAACCCCGTTCACACTTTTGGTGCAGCTTGACCCCCTGTTGCTGGTAAACCTGCAAGAAAGGTTCTCACATTCCTATGGTTCCCAAAAAAAATTTTTACTAAATAAACAGATTTTTTCATCAAAGGTTTTGGCCCAAAAAAAGCATCCCCCCCCAGGTTCCCCCAAGCAGATCCCATGCTTCTCTGGGAATTTCCCCCAGGGGCAGAACCCGAGTTTCCCCCGGGAATGCGGATTCCCCCATAAAAAATCCCCAGGGTAGATGAAAAACTGTTAGTTGGGCCTGCTTTGGGTTTATCTAAAAAAAACCCTTGGGGGTAGGGCCCTTTCCTTGGTCCAGGGCTGAAAATAAGAAATTTTCCCGACAAAACCCGTCTAGCATGTCTTGGATCTTTGGCAAAGGATAAAGGTTTATTTGGGCGATCTCTGATTCACTCTCTGTAAACCCCAAACAAGTCCCCCAGTGCCCCCCTTTTTTCTGACAAAAGACAATTGGGGAAGAATAAAATACTTGGATTTCTGAATCCAACCCCTGTTATGAGTCTTTGGGAAGGGACTCTTTTTTCTTCCCCTTTTTTAGTGGGTTTTTGGCATGGAAAACCCGCTCTTGTTACTGGGGTATGTCCTTTAAAGGTTTATTTTCAGTTGGGGTGATGGGGAATACAACCAAAATTTAGAATCATCCTTTGGGGAATGCATGACAAATCCCTCTTACCCTTTTTCTCAAATATCCGTTTTTTCTTTTGCAAAACCCAAAGCTCAAAACCCCTGGGGGGCCCCTGTTTTCTGGAGGGAAAACACCCCTGCCAGGGCGAACGTTTAATACTGGGGGTTTGGGGTTTTGCTCACCCAGAAATTTTTGAACTGGCCTAACAATTGGGGGGGATACAAATGTTTTTAAAAGCTTCCAGGTTTCCCAAAAAAGTTTTTAGGGGGCCCCAAACCCCACTTCTGCTTTGAGGAGTTTTATAACTAAAACGGGGACTTTTTCAAACCCACTGGGAAGGAATAAGTCACCACAGTCTCAACCCGTAAAATGCCTTTTGGGAACTTTTGGGAGGATCTTTTTGGCACAAACAGCATTCTTTTTGTGACTTCTTTCCGGGGGCCCAAAACCCCCACACCCCCACTTTACTTTCCCAAGGGGGTGTTTCTTTGGGAAAAAAATGGGGCCCCAGACCCCACTTTGACTTTCTCTGAAAGCCACTTCAGCCCGTTTTTTTTCATTAACTCCCCAACTATTTTGCTTTTGTCCCCTAGGGGAAAGGGTGTTGCTACAAACTTTCCAACCCGGTTTAAGAAGCTGTTCTTGGGTCACTTCCCCAAAACAAAATTGTAACCGATGAAATTGGTTTTTCCCCCACACATTGTACCCCTTGTTTACGGGAAAGGCCAATAACTCAAATTTTGTTTTCTGTTCTTAAAGTGGGGCTTTAAAAAATCCCTTCAAACCCCCCTATAAAGGGTAAACCCCCCCTGCTGGTTTTCCCCCCGTCCAAAAAAATTTCCCCCAGGGCCCATAACTGCTTTCCCCGGCCGGAAATCGTGCATGGGTAGATAGTTCTCCCCATCCCTTTATTTAGAATACTGGCCTGGGATATGTCCCTTTCCCCCTCCTTTATTTAGAATACCTTTGGGCCCGGTTTCCTGAATCCCACAGAGCTTTAACAATGTCCCATTTAATTTTCATTGTATTTTTGGGACTTTTTCCCCCCAATAATGCCCTTTTGAGTCTGTTTCCCGGTTTTCACGAAAATTTTTTGGGTCTTGAGCATAAAAAAGTAGAGCTGCCACACCAATGCTTATGACAGGTTTATGCTGTTCCCCTTGTAACTGTTGGGGACGCCCCCACACCCCGTGGTATTTCTTTTTTTCCCCCCCCATGAGGTTAAAAAAGGTGTAACGGGGTGGGATTATTTGTGACTTTTGGGGCCCTTTTCCCACCTTTGTACCCGAATGTGGACAGACAGGGCCCAAACAGGGTCAACTTAGTAGAAAATAAAGGGATTTAAAACAGGTGATAAAAAACTGAATTTGGGGGTTTTTAAATTTACCCCTTTGGGTACAAACAATAATTTTCGATAAAAGAACTGTGGTTATCTTGGGAGTAGTAAAACCCCTTTGGGGCATTTTGTTGCCGCTTCTTTTTTTGTTTTTTTGTTGTTTGGCCCGTTTGCTGGGTCTGTTTTTTTTGCTGCAGTTTGCCCGTTTTCTGTTTTGCGCATCTGCGGTCAGGGAAAATTTATTTCTTCTGCTACCCAAAAAGGTGTGTCCCAAGTCACAAATTTGGGGGGAAAAACAAAATGACTCCCGCAAGGGCTAGAAAAAAAAAAACACTCCCTTAGAGAAAAACTTTAAGAACAAAGACAGAGGGAGCATATGTTAAATTCTGGTCAGCAGATGGCAGAGCATCAACAATACATAATAAGAATGGATGCAGAAAAGGATGCAATATATAAACAGTTGAATAGCGATACCTATAACTGGGGAGAACAGCACACTCCCTTTCTGAATTCCCATAGGGGGATTTCACAAATAAACTAATGTCTTTTAAAATATAGTCCACAACCTGTAACAAAACATTTTTGGGATGCAATATAAAACACTAAGATAGTCCTGTTATAAAACTGAGGAATATGGAATAAAGTTCGTTACTGTTCATCCTCAGGAACATCCTCAATGGGCCCAGTATCAGAATGAGTTCGTTGATTGGCCTTGCAAATGATTTAGGCTCGCCCTTCCTGGATATTCTTCAACCCCACCTTGCGGATCTTGCCAACTTTGCAGGGAAGAACCTTTGTAACTGTCCCATGGCCAGTAAACCCTTTTCCCGTTTGTTGTTCCTTCATCAACACGAGGTTTCCTTCTTTCAGATGTGGTTTGTGGTTTTGCCATTTCCTTTTCTTTGGTGAAATGCGGCTGGGTGGAAGGAGTGCATTGGAGAAACCACAGGGAAGTGGCTGATGTGGAGGCACTGAACTGGAGGGCAAATATTTTGCATCTCCTTTGTTAATTCCTGGTCCCAAAAGATGAGTAGGTGACTCTGATGGAGCTAATGACAGGCTTTGGTGGGTGTGTTGATCCAAGAGTTCCTTTGTTTCACTATAGTTTCCTTGGGGCTCCAGCTGGTGATGAGCAGACTTTTGACTTGTTCCCCTAGCACTTTGGGATTTCTTGGGAGGAGGCATGCTAGGGACCTCCTGATGATTTAGAGGAGCCTTGGGGTGTTATTGTGCCTTAAGACAAGCATAGCATTCCTTCTGGAAAGTTCATCTCTTAATGGGTGGCCCTCAGGGAGCTCATGCATGTTGCGCAGTACAGGATGGTTAGGGGGTAAACCCGGGTGAAGTGTCAGTGGATCACTAGCTAAAAGTTGCTGTCTGTGTACGTTCTCCAGCTTCTTTTGGCGGATAGTTTCTGCCGACATCTTAAGTCTGGCCAAGTTCTGCGTCCGTGAAATTTCTTGCGGTCGTGCAAACATTTCAGCTTGGGCTGGTTGCAAGAAACCATGTCCTGGACTCTGACACAATGCAGATGGCACCCCAAGAAATGGTGGTCTCAGGCGTGGCCCCAAGGCGATGTGAGGGGCGTTCTGTGGTGACAGCAGTGGAGGCGGTTGAGACATTTCTATGTCAGTGAAGTGAGAAGTATCCCGATGCTGTGGTAGGCCTTCTTTCCTCCTCTGGCTCGAAGAGTTACTGGAGGTGGGTATGTGAGCTTCCATTGCTCTGGGATTTCGCACCATAGCAGCTGTCACTTCTTGTCGTGCCCGGAGCAGATCACTGTGGGCTAGTACTGCCATGGTGTTGGCCAGTTGGTACAGCCGTTGTTGTTGTTCCTCAAAACTGCCAAGCTCATTAGGTGCTGACATCATATGTCTGTAGTGCTCTTCAGGAGTCTTTTGAGCCAATGGCTCCTCCAGCAATGGAGTCTGAGAGTTTTCCCTTTGGAGAATCACTTCTGGCTTTCTTCCTTTCGAGTGGGCAATCGCTGTTACTGTTGGGAGAGCAATCTCGTTTCTTCCCCTACGAATATCTGTGGGATAAAAACTGTGTGATGGCTGTTTCTCTTATTCTGATTTTTGGGGCATAAGAGTTGGGTGGCTTGATGAATTTTTTTAATGATGCGGGGAAAGGGTCGCGGTGGCTGCAATTTAAATGTTTTGGAAGGGATGTATAAGCCCCAATGCCCCCCGTTCCACACCCCTCGTTCTTCTTTAGGGATGGAGGGGTTTCTTCATATTGTTATGGAATATTCTCTCCATAAAGTGCAAGGTTTCTTTTTTTCAGGCTTGCGTTTAGGGAAACCTGAAGAATTTAAATCTTGACAAGGCTTTTTCCCCGGGTTATTGGGAGTTTTATCGGGAAAGGGTGGGAAGGGTAATGGAGTAACCCAGGATCAGTTTAAATAAAACTCACAGTCCGTTATCTGGGGGGTTTTCCCCTGTCTTCTCTGAAAGGCTTTTTTATCGTCATCCTTTGTTGTAAAAACCCCTGATCTCCCCCCGATTGTCAGCATAAGGGGAGGGAAGACGTCGGGCACTGTATGAGGTTGGGAGCTTTCTTTCCCCCCTATATGAGAGGGCATGGTTTGTTTAAATGTGGTCCGTCCCCCCTTGCACTAATCTTAAAAGGGGGTCAATTCCCGATTGACCCCGTTACTTTCCCATGTTACCCATTTCCCCAATCTATCTCTGGGCGTACGGGGCGTAGTCAGGGGCCTTACAGTTGACGCCCTTTTGTACCCTTAGATTTGTCTCTGCCAAGCAGGGGTTGAATCTCCGGCGTCCAAATCCAAAGGGGGGATAACGCGGCTAGGGGGCCTTATGGGTTGGTGAAAACCAGCTTCTGGGGGAATAAACTCTGTGATCGGGTATATGGTTGCATTCGTCAAGTAGGGAGGGTATCTCTGTATCCCCGTTTTATAGGGGAATCGATAATCCCGGTTTTCTTCTGCCCCAATCTCTATGCTGCCCGGCAGGGATTTAAGGATGGGGTTTTTTGTGGGCCTTTTGATCCCAAAAGTTCCCAAAAAATTTGGTCCCCCTAAGGAAACCGGTTGCTTTGGCGTCAAGATGCATACATTTTTACAGCCCTTTTTGGTTGTCTCTCTGGGGAAACCTTGATAAGACTATTGGCACAAATTTGTTTTCCCTTTGGCTCTCTCCACTACCTCCAAACATGAGCTGAAACATCTGTGGAGTGTTTTCGTGTTTCTTTGGCTCCCCCCATGGCTTTTACTGAATATGGGCACTGCAGTGGTGAATCGCTGGTGAGTGGGGGTTTGGGGGGCATAGCTGTGCCATGCTGTCGCTGTCACTCCTCAACTTAAGGCGGATTTACAGCCATTCATATGCCCAATGAAGGCCCGGATCAAAATATCCCCAGCTCGTGAGGATTTTCTTGCGCTCCGAAAGGGGGTTTGGGCCTAAATCCTTGCTTTGTTTAGTGATGAGGTTTTTTTTGAATAGGGCATTCAAGGGTTTAAGGACTTGTTCCGGGGGTTAGTAAGGGTTTATCCGTGGGTACTGCAGGTGGTGGGAGGGTTGGGCTTTTTTTAACACCACCTGTGTCACGTCAAAAGGGGGTGCAGTGATCCCAATGGAAACCCCGCCCCTGTCCCGCCAAATTGACGT
>JAODAL010073738.1:0-14632 GCA_025379985.1 Phyllomedusa bahiana
AAAGGAATTTTAAACAGACCCAAGAGTAATACAGGAATATTGTCAGGCATTGAATATTGCCCAACTATGGACCTCCATTTATCACCCACAGGCAGATGGCCTGGTTAACCGTTTTAACAAGATCTCAATAGCCATGTTTAAAAAGGTAATGAAAAGGGATGGCCATGATTCGGATTACCTGTTACCTTACCTACTATTTTCTATCAGGGGAGTGCCCCAAGCTTCTACAGGGTTTTCTCCTTTTGAAATGCTATATGACAGACAACCCCAAGGTCTTTTAGATATAGCTAAAGAGACCTGGGAGAGTGAAGTCGCATCTCACAAAAGTATCATTGAGCATGTTACCTAATTACCGGACCAGATAGCTCAGGTACTCCCTGTTGTCAAAGAGCATCTTCTTCAGGTGCAAGAGGTGCAAGCTAGAGTGTATTATAGGTCAGCCCACTTGAGACAATTTAATCCTGGGGGTTGGGTTTTGGTTTTAGTACCAACGGTGGAGAGCAAATTCTTGGTAAAGTGGTAGGGACTCTATGTAATATTCGAGAGAGTGAGTGAAGTCAATTATTGGGTCCATCAGCCAGGCAGGAGAAAGCCCTACCAAATATATCATGTGAAACTGCTGAAACCATGGAAGGATAGGTACCCTCTGGAGGCTTATTGCCTGCTGTCCCAACCAAAGGCCGCTATAGAGAATGTAAAAGTAGCAGGGACCGCTTCTCAAAAACAACCAGTGCAGACAACTGTTAGGCTGAGTTCACACGGCTTATTCAAGCCGTAATTGCGAGCCAGATTTCGCTCGCAATTATGGCTTGAATAAGGGGCGGGGGCGCGGCGGGGGCGCTGCCTGCCGGCCCCATAGACTTTCATTATCCACGTCGCGTATTGCGCCTGGATAATGAACATGTCACTTTCTCCTCGCCCGGCGGATTCGCGGAGCGGGATGGAGAGACGGAATCCATAGTTCTCTATGAGAACTGTGGATTACCGTAATGACTGAGACGGATTGGAGCCATACTGCAGCGCAAATCCGGCGCGCAGTACAGCTCCAATCCGCGCCCAAATAAGCCGTGTGAACATGGCCTTACAGTAATATAAGGACAAATTGACAGAGGCTCCAGGGCTAACAAATGTTGTAGAGCATGAGATCATTACAGAGTCTCATGCGAGAGTATATTTAAAACCCTATAGGATTTCAGAGGCCTGTAGGAATATTGTTTCAAAGAAAGTGCAAAGGATGATGAAATTAGGGGTTATTGAAGAATCTAAAAGTGGGTGGTCCAGGCCTATCGTGTTAGTCCCAAAGCTCAATGGTGAGTGGCATTTCTGCAATGATAACTGCAAGCTACATGAGGTGTCGAAGGTTGAAGTGTACCCCATGCTCCAGGTGGACAAGCTCATTGAGAGGCTAAGACAGCCCAGTATATCACTACCCTAGACCTTACCAAGGGGTATTGGCGGATCGTCTTAACCAAGAAAGATAGGGAGAAGATGAGATTTTCTACACCAGAATGTTCCTTTCTGTATGTTAGGATGTCATTTGGCTTGCAAGGGGATCCCGCCATTTTCCAGAGAGCTATGGACAGGATTTTAGGTCCCCACAGGGTATATGTGGATGTGTACTTGGATGACATAGTGATCTTCAGCTGGGGTTGGGAGAGTCAGCTCAGAAAAATTAAAGCAGTGTTGGGGGTGTTACAAAAGTCCAGATTCACCATAAGTCCAAGTAAGTATGCCATAGGGATGGAAGAGACCAGGTACTTGGGATAAATCGTCGGTAGAGGGTACATAAAACCCCAGATAAATAAGGTAGAAGCCATCCAAGACTGGCCACACCCACTAATGAAGAAACAGGTGAGAGTGTTTCTGGGAATAGTGAAGTATTATTTCAGGTTTATCCCCAAATTCGCCAAAATAGCAGTACCCCTGACTCACATAAAAACTGAGCGAAGTCCGCCATGATCAAATGGTCCCCAGAGGTAGAAGAGGCTTTTCAAAAGCTTAAGTCAGCACTGTGTAGACAGCCAGTGTTGGTTGCCCCTGACTTAGCTCGAGAGTTTGTTGTCCAGATGGATGCATCAAAGGTAGGCCTTGAAACGGTAGTGTCCCAGGTTATAAATGAGGTGGAACATCCCATGAGTTATCTTAGCAGAAAGCTGTCCTTGGTGAAACGCAATTATTCAATCATTGAGAGGGAATGCTTGAACATTAATTGCTAGTACAGGCTGGGCAAGCTGCATGGAAATACAGATGCCCTGTCGAGGGTACATTTTATGTTGGCTGAAGGTGCTCAAGACCTGACTTTGGGCAGAGGGGGAGGGTATGTAGGTGGATATGTAGGAAGACAAAAGGAGCTATTGTGGATGGGAGATATGTGGCACTAAGGACTGTAGCCTTGGTGAGGTGAAAACCTATTATTGCAGTTGCATTTAAAAAGACAAATCTTTTTTTAAGGATTTGTAGGAAGGCACAGAGAGTTATTGTGCATGGGAGATATGTTTCACCAAAGATCCTGACCTTGGTGAGGTTAAGACCTGTTATTGCAAGTGTCAGTGGCAATAGGCCACTGACTCACATTTTTTAGTTTTGTATATCTGCAATGCAGTTAATTCCAGTTGGATTTTCATTGGAGCAGTCAAAGAGTTGGGTGGGATGACTACTCCCATGTTCTAAGTCCAGGCCAGTGTTTATGTGGCCTATGTAAGCCTGGAAAGTCAGGTGAGCAGGGTGTGGTTCCAAACCTCAGTCTGTAGTGGACTGTTGGGCTGAATTCTGTGAAGTGAACTGAGCTTTGCCAGAGGCACTACCACTGGGTGCTGCTTATCCCAGGTCTCCAACCGGGTGAGATTGCCACACATAGGCAACAGGATTGTGCCTTACCTTCAGGTATTCAGAGAACTTGATTTAATTGTTTGAAACCTGGCCTGAAGCATGCCATGGTGTCTGCTACTTGTTTTGTGTTTTTGTATCTGAATAAAGAACTGCCTTAGTTAACACCAGAACTGCTCCTGTGCTCTGTTTAGAGACTACCATTTGGGATTGATCCCTACAGATTTTTTATTTATTTGTGTGCTGCCCAAATATTCTCTTATAAACACAGCTTTAAATTCAATCACCACTGTTACCTTTGAGTTCTTTGTGACCTTTTCAGGATTGCCTGTTGTGGTCCTAAAGCTATCTTAAAAATACATCTACTCCAAAAGAAGGTGACAACAACCCCTGAATTTTTTTCCCATTTCAAAAACAATTGGTGGGATTTAATGTAACATAATTTTTTATTATGCATTATGGCTGTTTAACCATTCAGATGATGCGATGTTTAAATAAATGAGGAAGGGCACTACATAGTTCCTTTTGTCGGATTCATTTGCTCCTAATGTGATCTTAACAGGACATCCACTTCTAAAGAGATTGACAACAGTTTACTCCTTTTCTAAACAATTGTGGATTAATGTAGATGCATGTCTTTAGCAATGATTTTGTACACTTTTCAGCTCCTTGCAACCCTATAACATGCCTTTTGAAAGTTGTTTGCATTAAGGCTTGGTTCATACTAACCAGTCTTTCTTGAGGAGAACAGAACTGTCAGTAACCAGGCTTTCTGTGCCTTTATTTAATGGGAAAAGCACTAGTGGGTCACACAATTCCATTGCCATCTCCTTGAAAGGGATGTCTCACTATGCTGTTTCACTGAGCCTAAAACAGTTTTAGATTATGCATCGTGTCTCTTCCTGGTCAGGCTGTGCGTGGTTCTATAGCAGTGATTAGCATATCAGCTCAACATTCATAGCTCTTCTAATAGCACTGACTTGAGAACAGGAGATGTTATCTATAAGTGCAGAGAGCTATAGAGCTTACAGTCAACAAACAAAGAGAATAATTACTTGTTTGAAATAACACACTGTTCTCAGGCTCCCGGCAGCCTGACCTGTGGTGACATACTCCTTTCTAATAGATAAGACAGAGCAAAGAAAGAGAAGGGGATAGCAGGTCGGTAACCTAGAGAAACCTTTGTGCACTCAGAGCTGATAAAATCTTATCTTCTTGAAAGAGCCAAAAAAAAAAAATAAAGTAATATATTTGCAAAAACTGCTCAATTACTGGTCACTACACGTTTAAAGATAATCTTTGTAGTGAGACAACCCCTTCAACTGAAAAATATTTTGCCAATTAGATCTTAGAGAAGTCATTAGCACAAACACTCAATCATTTTATTTTGTCCCTTCACTGTGGATGTGTATTCGAGGTTTATTCATAAGAACATTTCAGCTGTATGTTATTTGTTAATGACTTACCGAAGTTTGACATAAACTTATGTCATACTGCCAGTAAGGAGCCATGGAGCAGACTCACTTGCTGACATTTCTCCTTTGCAGCCAGTACTGGCTGTTAATTACAGCTGACGTCCACCATTGTCATCCAGAATCGGAGACGGCTCTGATCCCGGTTGTTTAACCCTTTAGATGCCCTAGCAGTTGCGACTTCGGTATCTAAATGAATGAGGAATGGTGCTGCATTCTTCCTTTGCCCAATGGTCCCCCCTTCATGATGAGATTGTGGGTGCTGAGTGGTTGTTATTGTCTAATGAAGACTCCCACAGCTGCTTTGTTACTACCCCTATTACATCCTGTCATGGCAGAATGTAATAGGAGAGCCATCTTTTTACACCTTTCTGCGTTATCTACATATTACAGAATGGTGTACAAGCCATCGCACCTTAGGGGGCCAAGTACCTTAGGAGGACTACAAGTAGAAAAAAAGTTTAAAAATTTTAAAAATAAATAAGTCACACATAATTGTTATCATTGCATTTGTAAATGTCTTATCTATTAAACTATAACATAATTTGTTCCGTACTCCGAAAACCATAGAATAAAAAAACTTATTACTAGATCATGGCAAAAACTCTCCAACTTTGGCATCACTGGATTCTTAGCAACATGTCATTTATATCAAATAGTAAACTCCATAAAAATTAAAAAGTCCACAATTACATTTTTTAAAACTTTCATCTACATATAATTTTAGGAGAGTTGCCAGTATGTTATATGTAGAGATGGGCGAATTTCTCAAAAATTCGATTCGGTCACTTCGCCTAATTTCCCGATAAAATTTGTTTCGGTCCGAATTACTTCGGGACGAATCACGTTAAAAAACAGCTATATCCAGGCTGCACAGCGCCTGCAGGGTGCTGTAGAACGTTGTACCATGCTTAAATATGCAGAGGGAGCTTGATTTGGTCTTCATATAATGTTGTGTTTTAGTATGACACACACATGACTGCCGCCGCTCTAAGAATTGCTTCACTATAAATTTTCCCCTGGGGACTTAAGAGGGGAAATAGACCAAAAACTCAAGCGGGGGAAAGGGAGCCTGATAAAAATCATGCAGCGACAGCTGGAAAAAAACAAGCCTAGGGCCTTAGGTGGCAAATACCAAGTGACAGAGAGTGGTCAGACAGTGGCACAATGACATTCTGAAGTGGCAAAAAAACAGGAGTAGGCCCCAGAGTGGCACAATGACACAATGTGGAGGTCACGGCAGCAGCACATGAGGTCATACAGTGGCACAATGACATTCTGGAGGTGGCAAAAACAGATAAGGCACAGAGTGGCACAATGACACAGTGTGTAGGTTACGGCAGCAGCCACAGCAGCAGCATGAGGTCAGACAGTGGCACGATGACATTCTGGAGGTGGCAAAAACAGGAGTAGGCCACAGAGTGGCACAATGACACAGTGTGGAGGTCACGGCAGCAGCAGCAGCATTAGGTCAGACAGTGGCACAATGACAATCTGGAGGTGGCAAAAACAGGAGTAGGCAACAGAGTGGCACAATGACACAGTGTGTAGGTTACGCGCAGCACCACAACAGCAGCATGAGGTCAGACAGTGGCACAATGACATTCTGGAGGTGGCAAAAACAGGAGTAGGCCCACAAGTGGCACAATGACACAAGTGTTGAGGTCACGGCAGTAGCAGCATGAGGTCAGACAGGGCAAAATTTGAAAAATTTGGAGGTGGAAAACAGAATGGGCAACGAGGGCACAATAAACAGAGTGGGAGGTGAGGGCACGCCACAGCAGCAGCTTTGGTAAAGACGGGGCCACAAGACTTTTCTGGGGGTTTGGCCCAAAAAACAAAAGAAACCACAGAGTGGCACATGAAAAACATTTTTTTTGAGGTCACGGAAGAAAGCAGCATGAGGTGGGGCAGTGGAAAAAATGCCCTTCTTAGGTGGAAAAAACAGTAGTGGGCCACAAGTGGCACAATGAAGAGATGGGGGTAGGGGCGGCACCCGGGAAGAGTCAGAAAAAGGGCAAAATTTCCCTCTGGAGGTGGAAAAAAAAGGGATTGGGCAACAGATTGGCAAAAAGACACTTTTTGGAGGTCCCCCGCAGAAAGCAGAAATTGGGGGTGAAGGGGCACAATGCCCTTCTGGGGGTGGCAAAAACAGGAGTAGGACACAGAGAGACACAAGACAAAAGAGGGAGGTGACAGCAGGTGCAACAGCATGGGGTTTCAGAAAAGTGCAAAAAGACGGGGTTTTTGGGGGTTTCCCGGAAAGCACAAAAACAGCAGCACCCTTTTAGGTCAGAGAGTGGCACAATGGCACAGTGGGGATGTCAGGGGGCACCAGCAACACAACAGCAGCATCGGGGTCAAGAGTGGCAAAAAAGACAGAGTGGGGAGGGGGGTTTGGCAATCCCAAATCCCGGAGAAAGATGGGGTGGGGCAGATGGGGGAAAACGGGCAGCAAAATGTGGGGGGAAACCAGGTGGGGGGGCCGGGAATCAAAAATAGTGGCTGAGGCGGGTAGTTTGAACCCAACTCCTTTCTCACAGTTTGTACTGGCCCTGACCGAAAAATTTTACAGCACCAAACCGTTTTGCGCTCCCAAAAATTTTTGAAAAAACCCGGGATAAGCCAAGGACGGCCCCCCTTCCCTGTTCCATATTTATGAAGTGCTGGACTGCCTTTTTTGGAAAAAAAAATTTTTGGGTTGGGAAACCCCACCCCCCCCCCCCCCCCCCCGCCCCCCCCCCCCCCCCCCCCCCCCCCCCCCCCCCCCCCCCCCCCCCCCCCCCCCCCCCAACTGGGCTCGGCCCAAACCAAAAATTTTTCTCTGAACGGGGGCAGGGGTCCACCTTTTAGGAAAGAGAGGGCCGCAGTACCAAACAACGGGTGCGGGAGCAGGGTTAAAGCTTTTTGCCCCTTTAGGATGGAGACGCATACTGTTGTTTTTTTTGGGCAATCCCTCACTGAACTACATTTGGCGCCATGAGTAGCGAGGAGCAAAAGCATCGGGACCGGGAAGAGGGGCAAAGAAAACATCCCCTTTCTGCAGAGGGGGTTGGAGCCGGGGACTCCCCCGCAATGGCATGCGTCCCCCTGGGCATGCGGGCGCTGCTGTTGCTGCGGCGCAGGAGGGACCCCCCCCCTTTCTGAGCCTTTTCCCTTTCTCCCGGGCCAAACCGGGAAGGGACGCTGCAGGGTTTTGACGCAGAGGGGGGGCCAACGTTAGCTCCCTGGCCACCCTTAAACTTTTGCCTACAGATTCCCCAAATACCCATTTTTTGGGATCCCCATTGCCCTTAGCAAAAAATTTTGCCACACCCACCGAGTTTTCCGTTTTTAAAAACCCGGCCAAGGGCCCCATTTGGAAGTTTTTCAAACAAACCCCCGTGGCTGCGAGCCCCCGTACCGCTACTTTTTTGGGCCCGCGAAGGGGTTTTTTTTACCCCCGGGCCGCTTGTTTCCCCGCCCCTCACAAACTGCATTTTCCCTCACACGCTGACTCCCGGCCACACAACCCCAATTGCGGGCCCGCGCCGCGCCTGACCGCAAGCTGACGCCCTCCTTCTTCCTACGATGATAAACCCTTTTGCCTCCCCCCGGGCCCCAAGTGCGGCCCGACAAACATCATCATCTATTTTTTTTAAATCGTAAACTGCTTTTCCTCATCCCCGTTTTAAAAATGAAAGGGATGGGGCCCCTAAAACATGACCCCCCATGCCCTCTCCACATCAATATTTTTCCCCGCCTACTGCAAAAAAGCAGGGATATTTGGCCCCTTTCTTCGCCCCAAGTAGCTGCTGATTTGCCCTCCTAAAATTTTTCCATTCCCCTTTAATAAAGGGCGCTGAGCCCAGACCACATAGTAATCCCTGGCTGAGGGAACTGGAGGGGCAGAGGGGGGGTTTAGGGGCAGGGGAGGCCGCTGACCAACTCCCCGGGCCATGCCAACCAAAGGGGTTTTTTCTGAAAAGTTCCCACCCCACTCTTGGCTGGGGTTGGCAGATTTTATCTGAGGGAATTTTGGGGACCCAGTCCCAAACCCAAACAAGAACCCTTTGGGGTTTTCTGGAAAAACACCCCGGCCGCTACAATGACCAAAAGCCCCCGGGGGAAATTCTGGGCCCACCTGTGACCCCGCTGCAAACGTCCCCTTGCGTTCTACGACCTTTGGGGCCCGCCCGGAATTTTGTGCCACTGCCACCTTTGCAAAAGGGGAAGGGGCCCCGCCACCACTCTGTCAGACAAAAATTTTTGTTCAAAATCTACAGTCCCCTGTTTGATGAAGATATCTGAAAAGATAAATAAAACCCCCCGATTTTGACTCCAAATAACCCCCGTAAAGCTTTGGGGAACCCCTTGGGTTTTAAATTGTGCTCCACAAAAAGGCCAGGAAAAATTTACTTGTATTTCGTTTAAAAACACGTTTTTTTTACCCGAAAAAAAAGCACAAAACTTTTAAATTAAAAACCCTTCGGTTTAAAGAAAAAAGCACAGGCAAAATTGCTTTTTTGGCGGTGAAAAGAAGGTTTCTTTTAGGGGTCACAAACAGAAAAAACTCTTTAATTTAAAAACCCCCGGAAAGTAAATTTCACAAAAAAGGAATTTTAACAACCCAAAAAATAAACCCGCTTTGTACGTGTTACAATGGCTGTCTTTTAAAGGTACACAGCAAAGAAAAACTTTTCATTAACCTACGTTTAAGAATTTTTGCAAAAGGAAAAATGTCTTTTTTTGGCGGTGAAAAAAAACGGTTTCTTTTTTTTGACCACAACAGCAAACAAACGCTTTTTAACCCCTGGATGTAAATTGCGCAAAAGAATTGAGCAAAACCAAAAAATACCAATTTGTAGCTGTTAAAAAGGGCGTTGAAGGTTAAAGGCAGCACCCCCACACAGCAAAGGTCAACATGGGACAAATGACATTCTAAAAGGTTTCAAAAAAAATGGAGTAGTCCACAAGTGGACAATTGGGCAGAGGTGGGGGTGAAAGGCGGCAGAGCAACGCATGAGGGCCCAAAGGGGGCACAATGACACAGTGTGGTTCCCCCACGGCACCACAACCCGCAGCACATAAACAGGCAGAGAGTTTGGGACAAAGACAGAGTGTGGAGGTTTGGGGGGCAAAAAAACCCCCCTGGTAAAGATGGTTTGGTGGCAGATGGGGAAAAATGTCACAGATTTTGGCAACAGGGGGGTGGGGGCATCCCGAATATTGGCTGAGGGAGGGGTTTGAACCCCCGACCATTTCTCCCAGTTTGGGGTAGGCCCTCAAGGCTGATGTAGTCCCCGACGCCTTTGGGATTGGTGTTTTGGGAAAACCCGGGCCCCATCCACGCCCCAATTTATCTTGACAAAGGTCAGGGGCGTTCCCACATTTTTTCCCTTTGGGCAAGTGGTTCTCCTTGGGGGAACGATTGGGGCCCCCCGGGGCCCCCGAACACCCCCCTTATTCCAAAACAAAATGGCCGGGCAGTTTTCAAGTTCGGCCACCCCAAACCATTTGGCGCCCCATTAGTCCCCGGACTTCGAACTGGGTGGCAGAGGCTGTCCAAAGGGAGGGGCCCCCCACCTGTTGTTTTAGGGTCTGCTCCAGGTTTCCCGCTGCTGCTGCGGCGACTGCCCTCCTCACTAGGGGGGTGAAGGAAGCGCTCATCAGTGACTCCAAAACTTTTGGTTTTCTGCGAATTTTGGGGCTGGTACTGCCCTACCCCCCCACCTTCCCCCAGCACCCCCCGGCCCGTAGTTTTTTGTAACTTTTGAAGAACCCCCCGGTCAACCCCGTCAAGGGGGGACAAGAAGCCCACAAAAGGGGATCGGGCCCAAATGACTACGGAGGATTTCCCTATAAATAAAATTTTTAGTTTGTCCTCCCTCTTCCCCTTTTGGGGAAAAAAGGGCCCCCTTTTTAAACCCTAGCGAGGGTCCAAAAGGGGGGAGCCCAGAAGCAACCCCCTGCCCGGGGGGCTGAAATATTCCTGTCACTAGCCAGGGAAATCAGCATGCTGCGGGCCATCTGCACAAGTGACTCCGAGGGGCTCCCTGCCTCCATCTCCACTGTATACTGCCACGGTGCTTGCCGGTCATCTGCCTCGTTTTCCTCATCTCCATCTACCTCCTCCAGCTTCTCCTGCGCCTAATCTCTTGTCACCTGGGTAGAAAATCCACTCATTTCACCAGACATGCTTCTGCTCCAATGTCCTCCTCCTCCTCCTCCATTTTAGTCCCCTACCGGACTCATGTGGCCGCGAGATGTAGTCGCCACCTCTCCAGTTCCCTGCCCAGATAGATTTTTCAGCATCTGTTCCAGGACATGAAGCAGTGGAATGACGTTATTCATCCCGTAGTCCTAGAGACTGACAAATAACGTCGCCTCCTCGAATGGCCTCCACAAATGGCAGGTGTCACGCATGAGCTGCCACTGGCTGACATCAAAGTTACACAGGGGAGTACTCCTGTCCGCCTGGATCATCAAAAAATCATGAATGGCCTTTCTCTGTTCAAACAGTCGGTCCAACATGTGCAGGCTGGAATTCCAACGGGTGGAAACATCGCATATCAGAGTGTGTTGGGGGAGGCCGTTCTGCCACTACAATTCGAGGAGGGTGTTCCTGGCTTTGTAGGAATGGATGAAGTGCATGCACAGTTTCCTGGCCATTTTCAGAATCTTCTGAAGATCGGTGGAAGACTTCAGGAACATTTTCACAACCAAATTGAACACATGCGCCATGCAGGGCGCATGGACCATCCCTCCTCGGTGTAGCACGGACACCATGTTCCTCCCATTGTCTGTCACCATGGTTCTGATTTGCAGTTGGCGCGGAGAAAGCCACACATCGATTTCTTGCTGCATGACGCGGAGCAGTTCCTCCCCTGTGTGATGCCGTACGCCGAGGCAAGCCAGGTGTAGAACTGCGTGACACCGCTGTGCCCTACACATGTGGTATGATGGAACAGTACTTGTGGAGGCTGAGATGGTGGTGGAGGAGGAGGAGGCGGACATTGGCGCAGGAGCCGTAGTTTGACAACGTGGAGGAGAAAGCGGCATCTCCTGTTGTTTTGCCAACTATTTGTGTGGGTCCTGAACGGCTTTAAAGAAGGCAACATCCAATGCTTTATTTACTTTATTATATGATTAACTCAATGATTACATAAAGCTACAAGAAGATAGTGTGATATTGTATATACTTTTGCATAATATAGATTATAAAGGCAAGGCATGCACAATATTGGTTACAAAGGCAAAGCACACATAATATGGATTACAAATACTCACATCACATCTATATATGGGTCAAAGCTTCATCTGGCATCTTATAAGCATCATCTATTGGCATCAGCTGGTAACGGACCAGCGACGATAGAGAGATAATCCTGAAATCAACACCGTGCACGTGTGCCCCCATATACAGGTCCAAGCTTCACCAGGCATCTTATCAGCATCATCTATCAATAACATCAGCTGGGAGAAGGGGCCAGCGAGATAGAGAGATCTACCTGGGATCCACACTGTGGCATTGAGGTGTCCCTCTTTAGCCCACAGGTACAGCTACTTCTAACCTCGCAGCCAACTTTCCCAGCTTATATCTTACTTGAAACAAATGCCTGAGTAACCAAGTGTTACGCAAGCTGACAGATCAGTACTTTTCCAGTATAAAGCCTCCCTCATTCGAATGGCCAGTTCTTAAGAGGTTAACCCGGCACTGGAAAAATCCATGACTTGATGCTGTACACCTGGTTCCCATGATTTCCCTCTAAACAATTACTACCCAGTGATGTTTAGACCAGCACAGAGTTATGTGACTACTTGGTACAACGCTCCCACAACAACAAGGCCCTGATAACAACCCTCTGTGTCAATATACTGTTTCTCACAAACATTTACCAAGCACTAGGAAAATTACAGCTTAAAGACTAGCTATTATCATCTATAATCCTTAAAGTGATACTGTCAATATGGATTCCGGATGGTCAATAAATCTATTAGCACTACACCTGTCCAAGTTGTTGGTGTGCCTGGGCCGGAAGCACATTCACCCAGTGGGCCACAAAGGACATGTACTTGCCTTGACCGTAGTTACAATTCCAGACATCTGCGCTGCCGTGCACCTTGGAACAAACCGATAAGCTCAAGAACTGGCCCACCTTCTGTTCTACATATTTATGAAGTGCTGGTAATGCCTTTTTGGAAAAGAAATTACGGCTTGGAACTCTCCATCTCGGCTCGGCACAAGCCATTAGTTCTCTGAACGGTGCAGAGTCCACCATTTGGAAAGGGAGGGACTGCAGTACCAACAACTTGGACAGGAGCACGGTCAGCTGCTGCACCTTAGGATGGTTGGACGCATACTGTTGTCTCTTTGCAATCGCCTCGCTGAACGACTGCTGGCGCCATGAGTAGCGAGGAGCAGGAGCATCTGGACCGGGAGATGATGTCAAAGAGACAACAGCTCCCTTCTGCAGAGGTGTGGAGGCCTTGACTGGCATGCAATGGCATGCGTGCCACTGTGCGCTGCTGCTGCTGTTGCTGCGGCGGCAGGATGGACCACCAAATCTGAGCCACGTTTCTCCCAGGCCACCGGATGGTTACGCTGCATGTGTTGACGCAGGGCCGTGGTGCAAACGTTAGCTCCCTGGCCACGCTTCACTTTCTGCCTACAGATTCTACAAATACCCATATTCGGCTCCCTGCGGTGTCTTAGCAAGAACTGCCACACCGCCGAGTATCTGATTTTACCGCCACCGCTCCGCACTGAGTGACTACTACCGCTGCTGCCTCGCTGAGTCCCTGTGCCGCTACTTTCTTGGACCTGCAAAGCGGGTTTTTTACCCCGTGCCGCTTGGTCCCGACCTCACATGCTCTACCCTGCATTCACGTCAACACAAAATAAAAAAAAATAAAAATAATAATAAGATAATAAAAATTAATCTTTATTTATATAGCGAACATTTTCCGCCCCTTTTAAAAATTTCGGGGGTAAACTACAGACAACACATTAAAATACTTACAGATGGGAACAAAAGGTTTTTGGGGGGCCCGTCGTGAGGCTTACAATCTTTTGGGGTGTATGGGGAGACGAAGGGTGAAAGTGCCAATTTACAATGGCCCGCCATGTTTCATAAATAGGGGGGGGTTTACATAAAAAAATGGATGAACCTGCCCCCCAAAACAGTACTCTAAACGAAAGGCCGTGAGTGCCCTGTGTAGGGGTACAAATGTGTGGATAGAAGTTGGGGACTTGGTGGGCCAACGAGATGATTGGTTCTCGGGCCCCTTTTAAAAACTGTGAGGGTTGTGAGTGTGCTGATCGCCCGCGGTAGCAAACCAGGATTGGTCCCGCACGTGTGAATCTTGAGACGGACATGGAAGGTTCGATGATTTATGGTAATGTTGAGCGATTACTTGGCTATCGACACCCGCGAAGTCGATAGTGGCCCCATGATAAGGTTTTTTTTACCGAAAGTTCACATCTCCGATGACCATTAAAGTCTATGGGGAGCAAAAACACCTTTATTCTTACACCCAAACAGGGCTGGAGAAGCGGAAATTAAAAGCCACAACAGTCAAATATAACCCCGCACATCTTACGCACAACCTTAGGCTATAAAAGCCACAGAAAAAAAGTCCACACCATTCATATCCTGTCTTGTACACACATGACCCTTAAACCTGCATCACCCACAAATTAAAAAAAGGGCCCAAAAGGCAGTATTATTTGAACCCCCATTTTACTTTAACTGGGCATTGAAAACCCCGCCGGAACGCAGCATGCCCCCAAAAACCTGCATGACCCCCAGATTAAAAGTGCCCGGGAAGAAAGTAGCTTTGAACCACCATTTTAGTTTAACTGGGCATTTACAAACCCTGTCCTGGGGCCGCAGCTGACCCTTAAACCTGCGGCCAACAGATAAAAAAGGCCAGAAAAAAAGGGGTTTTTTCAAACCACCATTTTTGGTTTTAAATTGGGCATTTTAAAACCCTGTCCTGGACCCCAGCATGACCCTTAAACCTGTTGACCCACAGATTAAAAAGTGCCCGGAAAAAAGGGGTTTTCAACCACCATTTTATTTAACGGACATTGAAAACCCGTCCTGGACCGAACATGACCCCTTTAAACCTGTCCCGCCACAGATTAAAAAGGCCGGGAAAAAGGAGCTTTCAACCCCATTTTTTTGTGAACGGACATTGCTATACCTGTCCTGGGCCCCAGTATACCATTAAACCTGTCTGAAACCCCCCGATTAAAAATGCCGGAAAAAGGAGTCTTTCAACCCCCCATTTTTGTTTTAAATGGACATTGACTATACCTGTCCTGGGCCGCAGTATGACCATTAAACCTG
>JAODAL010073739.1:0-14632 GCA_025379985.1 Phyllomedusa bahiana
CAAAAGCGGGGGGGGTCAAAAAGGCTGGTTAAAAGATCAAGAGGATGATTTAGTCTGCTCTGACGCCCAGTTACTGATGCCATCAGAGGAGGAAAAGAAAGCCGGTCAATCGGTCAATCAAGTACCACCAGCACCACCAGAGACCCATCCTACCCCTTCTCCTTCCGCCAGTTTTACGACCTGCACGCCGTAAGCGGCCAGTCTAGCAGCCAGCCTTCTGTCTTCCAGGTTTGGGAGCAGAAGACACACTTTAACCCAAACCATCCCAAAGCCAAAAGCCTGAATGTCGGCATTGCCAGGCTTTTGGCCTTGGAATGTTGCCTTTCCGTCTGGTGGACACAGATGGGTTCCGCCACGTCATGGCCCTTGCCTGCCCCAATACCAGATGCCGAGCAGGCATTTCTTTTCCAGAAAAGCCGCCCCTCCCCTAGCCAGCCACGTGTCATCAAAAATTTCAAGCGCGTTGTCTGCATCTGGGGCCCGGGAAAAAGTCCATCTGACCACCGACACATGGACTAGTAAGCACGGCCAAGGCCGCTAAAATCTCCTGTGACAGCTCACTGGGTGAGCTGGGTGGATGTCTCTGGGGGTGACGGTGGTTTCTCAGGCTCACCCGCCTCTCTTTCAAAAACTGCAGGGTTGGTGCAGGGCTCTTTTCCCCAATGTCCTCTGGTGGCATCACGTGCCCAGAGAAACTAAGCCATTTTGAAATGAATCTGTCTTTGAGACCGTCCCCACACAGGTCAGGAGCTGTGGATGGCTCTCTGCAACGAGACCGAGCGCTGGCTGGGTGACAAGAGCCTTGTGCCAGGCAAGGTGGTATGCGTTTAACGGGCGAAATCTGCTGGCCGCCCTTAAGATCGGTAGGCGGGCACATCCCTTGCTGGCACATGTCATGAACCTGGTCGTCCAGAAAATTTCTAAAGAGCTACCCGGGTCTGGACTGCCTGCTGAAGAAGGCTCGAGGGTCTGAGTTCGCACTTCCGCGTTCGCACCCTGTTTCTTCCCGCCTGGCTGCGTTCAGCATCAGCTCGGCCTCCCCGTCAACCGTCTCATTGTTGACGTGGCAACACGCGGGAAAATTTCCACCCTCCACATGCTCCAGCGATTGTGGCAGCAGCGCAATGCCATTACGCAGTACGAAGTGACATATGGCCTGACAAGCAGCGGTGCGGACCTCGGGGTGTTGAGCCACGAGAGTGGGGCAGGGGGAAAAGAGATCTGCACCCATCCTTGCCAGTTTTGAAGAAGCCACCAAAATGGTTCAGTGCGGACAATGCCCTTGTCAACATGAGCATTGTGGTGATCTTAGTTCTGGAACGATCGTTGGACACTCTGAAACAACGGGGTCCCCACAGCAACGGAAAGGGGGAGGCGGACACAGATGCGGACACGGAGCCTTTCTCTCCGTCAAATCCACAAGGCCCGACAGTTTCACAATTTCATCGGTCTTCATTAGGCAGTGGTTCGGGGGTCCAGAGCTAGTGCAAGGTGGCGCTTCAGCCCCTCAGGGTGCATCATCTCAGGCAAGGGCAGGGGTGTGTTGAAGCTGTGCCGGAGGAGGAGGAGGGGGGGGAGGAGGAGAGGTATTCCTAGACACCGATGTTACCGTCGTCCCTGCCTTGGAAAGAGGTGGGCGCGAATTTGAGTTTGGAGGAGGAAGATGAGGAAGATTATTTGTAGTGCCCCCGACCCCTATAATTAAACCCCTACATACCTAAATGATACAGCATACTGTGTTATATCCGTCAGTGGAGTAATCGCCCCGATAAAGGACGGCTCCGCTTTATGACAGATAATATCACTATATACGTGTATAAACACCTTATATCCCAGCTATCCCGACGCGTTTCTCCCGTACAATTTTAGGGTTCATCAAGGGATTCAAAAAACTCTCGCTGTGGAAAAAGAGTACGCTATATACAACGCATTAAAACCTGTCTTTAATACATATACCTCCTATTTAAATTCAATAGGGAGACTGATACTTAGTTAGATGCTGTCAGGTATAGAAATGATACTCCCGCAGCTCCTTTGGGATGCTGGCACCCAGTTAAAAGGGATCCTTATCCTGGGTGCCAGCATACCAAAGGAGTGCGGGGAGTTTTCATTTCTATACTGACAGCATCTAAGCTAAGTATCAGTCTCCCTATTGAATTTAAATAGGAGGTATATGTATTCAAGACAGGTTGTATATGCGTTGTAATAGCGTACTCTTTTTCCACAGCGAGAGTTTTTTGAATCCCTTAGAACCCTAAAATTTAGGGGGGAAAACGCTCGGTAGCGGGGATATAAGGTGTTTATAACGTATATAGTGATATTACTGTCATAAAGCGGACCCGTCCTTTATGGGGGGGCGTTCTCCACGAGGTTGTACACAGTATGCTGTATTTTAGGATGTAGAGGTAATTTTAGGGGTCTAGTTTGTATAATTTTAGAAGTTAGTAAAATTTGTTTTAACAGGGATTATAATTTGCAGTGATTAATGATTTAAATCCTCTGTCAATAGTTTGGGGAAATTTCAAGTCCCTGACCCAGAGGCTTGGGAAATCAAGGCCCATCTCTCCATGATGCTTGGGGATCTCCTTTTCCCTCCAACATGATCCTCGCTTTTAAGGGCCATAAAATGAACAACATTTACGGGGTGGCCACCCTTTCCCCGGAAAAAAAATCACATTTCCTTCCACCCACCCAAATGAGAGTAAAAGCGGGAAAAGGGAGCCCTTGCGGGTTGATCAATGGAGAATCTGTTGCGTCTGCTTCACTTTCTTCAAAGTCCGGTGGAAAAAGCAGCACGGCAGCAGTAGAGTGCCAAGTAGCCGAGCGGAGCAGCAGTAGGCAAGGGGCAAGCCTAATTGGTGACCCCTGACAATCTTTATTTCCACCTCACTAAAGCAGCAAGCAGGGCACCATTTCAACACACAGGACCAGCTTAAGATCTGGTGCACGACTACTGCGTCTCAACACCAGTTTTTTTCCGGACCCAAAGACTTTTGGGTATCCAAAATGGCGAATGGCCCGGGGTCGTCAGGGGCCATAGAGGGGTTGTCCTGCCCCCAAACCAGCAACATATCTACGGGCCCTTCAGCACACCGGGGGTCATTACAGACAAAAGCATCCGGGCCCCTTTCACAATATTTGTGGATCGTTTGATTTCTCAAGATGAATCAGAAAAGGATCTTTTGATTTTTTGGGCCCCAATTGCTGAGGTAAACCCAATTTTGTTCTGGTCTACTTCACATTCCTTCCAAAAAAGAAATGGTCCTCTTTAAAAACTTATTTTTAAAATGTCATTTCTTCTGGGAATTTTTATCTCAGTTTCCCAACAGTTCATTTTTCTGGTTTTGCTTAGGAACTGTAAAAGACACCCCGGTTTCATGACCAAAACCCTATTTTATTTTACTCACTTCATCTTTAGAATTTTTTGCATTGTCATGGTTTTGGGTATGTTGCCCACAATTTTTAACAGTGGCTGAGAAGTCATATTTATAATTTTTGGGTCATGTTGTGTGAATAACGATAATATGTCCTTTGGAAAGAAATGTGGGTTTAAGTGGATTTCTCCCCCACAATTTTTAACCCGTGGGGAGAAGTCATATTTATAATTTTTTGGGGTCATGTTGCTGTGAGATAACCCATAATCATGGTCCTTTGGAACAGAAAATGTGGCTTCTAAGTGGCATTTCTCCCTCACAATTTTTAAAAGTGGCTGAGAAGTCATTTTTATAATTTTTTGGGTTTTGCTGCTTTGAAATGCAGCAAAAACTACAGGTCCTATTCTAAAAAATGTTGTTTCTAATAGACATTTGTTCTTCACAATTGTCAAAAGTGGCCTCATTGGGTCCATGCTTTGAATTTTTTGGGGGGCATTTTGCTTTGTGACATGCAGCTATACTACAGGTCCTATTTAAAAATGTTTTTTATAACAGAAATTTGTTCTTCACAATTGTCAAGAGTGGCTCAAGGGTGATGGTGCTGTCAGAAACAGGAATAGGTAGGACACTGTTAATGGACACATATTGCAAAATGACTTGTTTTTGGGAAGATCTTTAAACATAGCTAAATCCCTGTATTGAGAAAAAACCCCATTTAAATAATTAAAAAAAAAGAAAACAAAGACATGGTGGGTTTCCCAAATCCTATTTTAAAAAATGTGTTTTTAGAATTAAAACAAAAAAAAAATTGGGCATGTAAAAAAAACCCTGTTAAAAAATTCCTCTGAATTGTACAAGGGGGGGTACAGGAAAAAATTGCCCAGTGTGGGTTTAAATCAGAGGCCCGGGGGTTTTTATGGAGTCGGGACAGGAAACAAATTTTACAGAGACCATTTTTTCCACCCGGTTGATTTAAAAAATTGAGAAAAAAAATTTCCCAAGAAAAAGGGGGCACCGGGGTTTGTAACAGGGGCTTTAAACCCCCAGTATTTCCAATTTGAAGCTCAATTTGGTCCGCACTCATGGGAAAGGGGCAAGCGTCCCCAGGTTTTGGGTTGTGTATTTGAGGAAGGCTGGGGGGTTTCACATTTTCCCCCTTCCCGCACTCTGTTTTCAGCACGACAGTTTTCGTTGTTTGGTTTAATCAGGGCTTTTTAACTGGTTTTAAATTGATGACGGACCCCAAAGCCTGGGCTTTTCCCCGGGCACCCACTGAAAACTCCGGCCCTGGGTCATTGTGGCCCCAGGGACAGGTATTTGTCAATTTTCCCCGTTCAACTAAAATTTGGGGGTTGAAAGACTCCTTTTTCCGGGGACTTTTTTTTTAAACTGTGGGTCAGAAGGTTTAAGGGGGCATGTTGGGGGTCCAGGAAAAGGGTTTGTCCAAAGTCCTGTTCAAATAAAATGGTGGGTTTAAGACTTCCCCTTTTTCCGGGACTTTTTTTTTTTTGTGGGTTTACCCAGGTTTTTAGGGTCATGCTGGGGTTCCCCGGACTGGGATATTCAATGTCCCGTTCAAGTTTAAAATGTTTGGGTTTAAATAATTTTCTGCCTTCTGGCACTTTTTTTTCTTTTTTTGGGTGTTTTAGGTTTTAAAGGGGCATGCTGTGGGACAAGGGCAGGGATAGTGAATGGTTTTGTGACTTTTTTTTTATGGCCCCTTTTTTAGGGCCCAATTGTTGTGCCCAAAAAATTTTTAGCAGGTTTTCCATTTGAATGTTGTGGCTGTTAATTCCCGCTTCTCCAGCCGTTTGGGTGTTAAAAATGAAGGGGGTTGTTGCCCCCTTTCCCATAGGGCTTTTTAAAGGTTTACCAGTGAAACGCTATCGAAAAAAACCTTTTTCGAGGGGGGCCCGGCTAAAAGGGATATCGCCCGATGTCGATAACCAACGTAATCGCTCAACCCCTAGTCCCTCGGGGATATTTATTTTCGACTATTTGGATTTTAAAAATTTTTGATAATTTTCCAAAAAATTTGAATTTTCGACCCCGTTTACGTTTGTCACGTAATCGTCAAACACTAGAAAAAAGACCAAAAAAACGCCAAATTTTGGCATTTGGAAAATTTTTTTTTTTTGGTGTTTTGGCTAGGGGATTATGCTTGAATTTTAAAAGATTGGACCTTTTTTTTGGGCCGGCAAACGATACCAAGTTTTTGTAACTTTTTTTTTATTATTTAATTTTTTTTATTTTTTAAAAATTTGGGAAAAAGGGGGGGGATTTTTACTTTTAATTTTTTTTTACTGTAACCTTGGGGTTCCCCCTTTTTTTAATACTACGGGGGGGTTTATGTTTCTACCAAAAAAAAATGCATTGTATTGACCCAAAAGCAAAAGGGTTTTACAAAAGATGTTTTGGTTTTTTTTCCCCCGAAAGCAGTGAAAAAAGACAAAAATGGCAGCCGGGTTTGGGAAACCTTTAAAAAGGGCCCTTCCCGCTTCCATGTTTTAACCCCAAACGGAAAAACCCGCAATATTGCCCCCAAAATGGCTCAGTTTGGAGTGAGGAACGGTGCGTGGCACCGCTTTTCATTCATTTAGATGCCGTGGCAAACATGCGGCTGTGATACTGCTACAAAGCCCCTTATCGACCCTAGGACGTACTCATACATTCAGGGTCATTAAGGGGTTAAATATACAAGCTTCTATTCACATTTGTTCTTTTCTGTCAGTTTTCTGTCATTGATGACCAGAACAGTGTAGCAGTCAGCTCTGTGAGGAAAATGACGTAAGTCACCCGCCCCTCTCCAACTTCAAATTCACTCAGATTTCAAAAGTCATCCAAGCCCCCACTGTGCAACACATGTCTTGTGGAAGCAATCAATTTGACTAAAGGCACATGTCCCCAATTTAGGTGCCAAACCTGACTACTCCCAAGCTAGAAAGGAGACCAGCCCAGCAGGGAGTCAAAGCATCAAAGAGGTGGACCAGTCTCAGCGGGGGACGATATTTCATAAGGATTTATAGAAGAACCATGCATCACAGGCACACCCCAGTTTCATGTTTTTAAATATGAAACATCGCACATGCATAGCTGTCACTCCCACGTTTGTAGGGCACATAGGCAGGGTAAAACAGAAGGTTTGGAAAAGGAACATAGCAGAAAGTCAATGTTTGGTATCAAGTCGTAGCTTAGGCCCATCCCGTTCTGATGGTATCACTGACTTGGTTCTGTGCCAATGCCCTGTCACAATATGACCCATTTTGTGTCCGGAGCCAAAAAATGCATGGCCCAAGAGGAAGGAGAGTGTAGACCGTCCCATGGGTGTGAGAGGGTTGACAGGGGATGTGAAGGGGGTGTGACGTGGGATGTCCCAGTACAGTTATAAGTCGATGCCCAAGTGGGCCCATTTTTACTTCTATTGGAGGGGGTACCTGCACCAGCATTCCAGGAGCATCTATATACAGGAGCAAGGCCACATTCACCCCCCTCCCATGTATGTCCAGAACAAGACCAACCTAAGGTAAATAGACACATCTTACTGCCTCTTTGTAACCATATCTGTATTTGCACCTATGACCAATATCTGAACAGTTATACCCCTATGTATGTATTGTTTGTCTAGTTCGCTCACAAGGTGATTATCAAATCTTTAAACTTTAATCCTGAGCGGGTCTTTTGTCTTGATCATCGATCTTATGTGTCCGGTTTTATCGGTCTCTAATATATTGCTACCCAAGGCAAGCTCTGGGCCTGCTATGAGTCTATAATGGACCGGCATGGTCCAGCAAAGTGAAAATGCTGTCGGATTGTAGACGGCTTTTTCACTTTGCTGTGTGGACCTCTAGCCTGAGGAAGCCTATTTCAAAAAGTATATGTAGTAATCCTGCCTGACCACTACTGAAAATGGCTTTATCTCCGAGTTGAATGAATGACAATCTTTGCTGAATGACTAGAAGTCTCTTTTCTGCCACTGACACCCCTTATTTTTTGTGTGTTTTCCTGCATTCAACCTATTTAACCTTTACCTAGTGCATTCACCCCCAGAGTACCTCCATATACTGTGGGCATGTAACTTATTGGATAATGAGGTATTTGTTGAGGTGATGGAAGAAGGACATTTTAAGCTACCTCAGGCTCTATCCTCTCTCTGCCCTCTGTTAACATATCCCTTCAACTATAGTAATTCTGCATCATAAATGACTCCTTTTCCTATATAATGCTCTTCTCATGCATCAACCACATTTCTATTCTTATTGATTTTTATTCTTATTGAAGTACATGCAATGACACTTAATATTATCACTTTTCTTAGTTTGTAGCCCTATAATTTAAATTATTATTATATCTGCATTTAATGCTATGTTGCCAAACAATGCTACATAATTAGTAGCACTTTTAGATTAGAAATAGAAGAGTGTCAATGCTGTTCACCTGCAAAGGCTAACCTTTCATAAGCTGTATTTCATGTTATTTTCAGATACATTGTTAAAACATTGTTATTCTATATCTAGCACTATTGCAAATTTTTTTTCATAATGCATTTTTCTGTTTATGTGAAATTTTGAATCTGTGTGCAGAAGCTACAATTTATTAAATGTCATGGCTGGGTCACCTGACCAGTAGTTTGAGCAAGAAATCCGAATCCCAATGATTCTGAAGGCTGAAAGGTTAATGCATAACAGATGCTACCTTGAAGGAAACCATTACAGGCAATGCTTTTCAATCAATGAGATTCTATTATGAGCAATACAGCCAATTTCTTTTAATCAATCCACCTTTATTACTACATCTACAAAAATAATCTGTCTGCAGCAAAGAAAAGTATTTTGTAAAATTCTAAAAATGATTCTGTTTTTCTGAGTTCTCTGAAAACTATTTTCCCATTATTAAATAAAATATATTTAATTAAACATATATTTTGTATATTTTGTACACCAAATATTTAGAACGTATAAAAAGCCAGTTTTGATTTTATATCTGAAATCTTAGGTTCACCTTAAAGTTACAGACCATCAGTCAAACATTAAACATTTGCAAGAAAGAACAAGCAGCAGTGAAAGGTTAAAAGTTGATCAAGTATAAACTTTTATCGACATGAACATTTATCTAACACCTGTATGACAAAACTCTATCTAACACACTATACCCAATTAGGCCAGTGGTTCATCAAACTGTTCTGCATCACATAGTAAACAGAATATATAAAGTAGACTATTAAAACTACAGGCTATAGCTGTGTTCCCAACAGTTTAATGATCACTCTTTTACAGTCATGGACAGAAGGATGAATAGGAGTTAACAGAACTAAACCGAAGAGGGATGAATTATTAGTCTAGTTAAATTGTGACCTTATTGCTATTATATGCTTTTTAGAAATACATATATTACACTGGTCAATAATTTTTTTTACAAAAGTCATGTTACTGCCATGTAGTCATGTTAAAATTAGGCATTTCTCATCAATTTTTATTTGCTCACCATGAAAATGACAATCAAACTGCAAAATTGGCGTTAGTTTTTTTGTAATCCGATGTAATTGTTTACATCACAAAATACCTGCCAATAGTAATAGGTAATAGGTCTATGGTTAATACCTGTAAAAATTAAAGTCATAGACTACGTCTTAGATTTCTTTGCCTGTCTCTTGTACAGCTGCTCAGATGCATCTATGGGGAGTGTTCAGCAGTAGTCAGCCAGCATGGTAGTGGACCATTATACCTTGTATCTTTTTTCCATTGTTGCAAGATCTTGATGAAAACATTCGCCATATCCATCACTAACCATACCACAGTTGTCAGGAAAAAAATCCAGATGGGAATGAAGCAGGTCAATCTTTAGAGACATGTTGCAGCCAAGTTTCTGATACTGCATCAGCGTGTCTTCTATTAGTTCCTTGTAGTTTTCTGGTAAATATATTTTAGAAAAAAACTCTAAAAAACTAGAAAAAACTTTGGTGGGGTAATTATGAAGAATATTATTATTATTATCATTTATTTTAGAGCGCCCTTGATTCCAGGGTGCTGTACATTTGAGGCGGGTACATAAATAACATTGGTCAAACAAATTACAAAGTGACAATAAGTGACTAAGAACTGGTACAGAGGGAGAGAGGTCCCTGCCCGTGAGGGCTTAGAATCTACAGGGAAGGAGGGAAGAGACAGAAGGTGAAGGGCAGACATGTTTGTGGGGTGGAGCAGTGCAACACTGTTAATGTTGGTTATAGGCAATCCTGAAGAGGTAGGTTTTCAGTTTGCGTTTGAGGTAGTGAGAGAGGGGAGAGATCTGAGGTGTTGGAGGCAGTGAGTTCCAGAGTGTGGGGGAAGCACAGGAGAAGTCTTGGAGACGATTATGTGAAGAGCTGATAAGAGGAGAGCAGAGAAGAAGGTCCTGTGAGGAGCGGAGGTTGCGTGAGTGGAGGTCTCTAGAGATTGAGGAAGATACATATGGAGGGGAAAGGTTATGGAGAGTCTTGTAGGTCAAGGTTGCTAGCTTGAACTGGATTCGCTGGGCAATGGGTAGCCAGTGAAGGGATAGGCAGAGGGGAGAGGCAGTGGAGTAGCGAGGAGAGAGGTGCAGCAGATGGGCAGCAGAGTTAAGGATGGTTTGGGGGGAGCGAGAGCACTAGATGGGAGGCCACAGAGAAGGATGTTGCAATAGTCTAGGCGTGAGATGACGGGCATGGACAAGCATTTTTGTGCTTTCAGAGTTAAGCAATGGGCGGTTCTGGAGATTTCTTTCAGGTGGAGGCGACAGGCAGAGATGAGGGCTTGGATGTGCGGTTTGAAGGACAAATTGGAGTCAAGAGTTATCCCAAGCCAGCGGACCTGTGGTGCTGGTGAGACAGTGTAGCCATTGACAGTGATAGAGAGATCAGGTGGAGGGATAGAGTGGGATGGTGGGAAGATAATAAATTCAGTTTTCTCCACATTTAGTTTTAGGAGGCGGGAGGAGAAGAAGGTGGATATGGACAAAAGTCAGTCAGGGATCCGGGAGAGTAGGGAGGTGACATCTAAGCCAGAGATATAGAGTTGGGTGTCATCAGCATATAGGTGGTATTGAAAGCCATGTGATGCTATGAGCTGACCCAGACCAAGAGTGTAGATAAAGAAGACTAGTGGGCCCAGGGCTGACCCCTGGGGAACACTAACAGACAGCGTGTGAGAGGAAGAGGTGGTGCAAGAGTGTGAGACGCTGAATGTTCTATCGGTGAGGTACGAGGAGATCCAGGAAAGGGCCGAGTCTGTGATGCCGAAGGAGGAGAGGATGTGTAGGAGGAGTGAATGGTCGACAGTGTCAAAGGCAGAGGACAGGTCTAGGAGAAGAAGCAGAGTACTGGCATGAGGCTTTGGCAGTTACTAGGTCATTGGTGACCTTGGTTAGGGCGGTTTCAATAGAGTGTTGGGGTCGGAAACCAGATTGCAGTGGGTCAAGACGAGGGTTGGTGGAGAGATGGGAGGACAGTTGAAGATGGGCATGCTGCTCAAGGAGCTGAGAGGCCAATGGCAGCAGTGAGATGGGTCGTTGGTTGGACATTGGGGGGGGGTGGAGAGATTGTTTCTTAAGGATGGGGGTGATGGTAGCGTGTTTAAAGGAGGAAGAGAAGATGCCAGAGGTTAATGATAGATTGAAGAGATGGGTGAGGGCTGGGATGATAACAGCACTAAAGTCAGGGATGAGGTAGGATGGCAGTGGGTCAAGACTACAGGTGGTGAGGATGGATTTGGACAGTAGAGAGGAGAGCTTGTCAGTAGTGACAGGAGAGAAGCAAGTTAGGGGAGTATAGTGAAGAGCAGGTGTAAAGGTGGGCTGTGGCGGTACTGCAGGAATAGAAGTAAGCTGAGGAGACTGCAGGGTGAAGCTTTGTCTGAGATTTATTTTGTTTTGGAAGTGAGTTGCAAAATCATCTATTGAGAGGAGAGATGGGGGAGGAGGTGCAGGTGGACGCAGGAGAGAGTTGAAGGTGTTAAAAAGTTGTCTGGGGTTGTGGGACAGGGAGGATATGAGAGTGGTGAAGTAGTCTTGTTTGGCTGAGGTGAGTGCAGATTTAAATGTGTGTAGTGATTGTTTGTATGAGGCGAGGTCCTCAGTGGAGCGGTTTTTCTTCCAGCGGCGTTCAGCAATTCTGAAAGCTCGCCTCAGCTGTTTGGTGGAGTCTGTGTGCCAGGGTTGTCTGTTGATTTTGCAGGTTCTGTTGTGTTTGAGAGGGGCAACCGTGTCAAGAGTGGAGGTGATTGTGTGGTTACAGAATGTGGTGGCTGCGTCTGGATCAGCAAATGAGGATATGGTAGAGAGGGGAGCAAGAGTCAGAGAGCGTGTGAGTTTTGAGGTTTTTTAGGTTCCTGCGTGGGTGTACTAGATTTGGTGCAGGAGGGGCAGGTGGAGTGGAGATGGAGGAGAAGGTGAGGAAGTTGTGGTCAGAGATAGGGAGAGGAGAGTTTGAGAGGTTAGATAGGGGGCAAAGGCGGATGAAGATGAGGTCCAGTGTGTGTCCATCTTTATATGACCAGATTTGCCACAGTAAAGACACACGCTGTTTTTCATGCAGTATTCCCTCACGGCTCCAAGTTGCATAGGCTGCTCTCCTGGAGTAGAAGAGAAAGAGACAGATTTTTTAGGGGAGGAAGAAGAAGACACAGAAAACATAGATGGATGGTCGGGTTCTAACGTTTCCTTTCTCCTCTCCTGGAGCCTGCGTTCGGTGCGAACCTCAAGAGTCATAGCTTACTCTATTGTACTGGGGTTGGAGTACTGACCCAGACATCTTTAATAAAAATCAGATATGCCTTGTCTGAACAGGACTTTTAACACTGGGTCACACCATCTAGCAGTCACGCACCACTTGTGGAACTTGATACAGTATTCCTCAGCTGATCTTTCTCCTTGACATATATTCAAGAGCTGAGTTTCCGCAAATGGTGGATGGTCTAGCTCAGAATGTATGAGCCGCAGAGACTGAAAGAATAGGTCCAGAGAACTCCACTCTGGTGTGGTCGGGGGAAGTTTGAGGGCCCATTCCTTAGGATCACCCTGTAAAAGGGAAATCACTTCACCCACCATTTGGGCCTATGGGGCATGTGGCTTAACCTGAAAATACAGCTGATAGGACTTCCAAAATGTGTAACACTTTTTGTGGTCCCCAGAAAAATTATGCGGGAGAAGCATTTTTGGCTCCCTAACAATTGCAGGCTGAGGACAAGGGACTACCACAGGGGTTGTGGCAGCACCATTAGCTTATTGTTTGGCAAGGAGTTGTATCTCGTTTGAGAGGTCAATTATAATGTTAGCCAGGCCCTCCATCCAATCAACAAGCTCCTGAATAACATTCATGCTAATCCATATGGCAGGGAGATATAAAAAATGATGATAATGTAAGGGACCCCGGGACCAAGGTAGGGCAACAGGAAAAGACAGAAAATAAGCCCTAGCGCTAGGCTACCCAGAACCTGACCCTAAGTGGCCGGCGACAACTGGGCGACTTGCCCTATGCTGGTAAAGTGGCACATAGAACGAGACAAACAGACAAACACAATAAAGAATAGATGGGCAGAAAAGGGTCAAAACGGAGATAGCAAAGTGGTACAGAGACAGTAAACAAAGAAAATTGTCAAGAAGGCAAGCAGAAAGGTCAGAAATTCAAGCAAACAATCCATAAAGAAACACCAGCTCAATCCACAAGATATTTTCACCACCAAAGTCCTAGAGCACAAGTGAACGTAAATATAATTGGCATGATTGGCCCAGTCTTCTGACATCCAGACCACAAAGACCCCAGACTGACAGAGAAGGGAGATGAGTGACGAAGGCAATTGTTAATCACCAATTAGCTTAAACCATCTGCATCCAAGTGCTTACGGCTAGAGGAAGCAGCCAGATGGGTGTGGTGGAAACCTATCAATCACCACAAAGCAAGTGCTAGGATCAGGCAGAGTTCAGATTGACACTAGGAAAACATATATTTCAGGCACAGAATCGTGCAGTCTCTACCTTCCTCTATGGGCAAAGAAATGTGCTATGGCCTAATGGTCATTATACCATCTGTTAATATGGAATGCACATGTCCAACTGTTCAAAATTTTCAGTGCTTTTTTCACAGCTTACTGACTCTAACAAGGAACTTAGTAGCAAATTCACAACAGGGGTTTGATTCCTGAATCGCCCATTAAATTTAGGGGATCAATTTGAATTGGAATTTAAACAGTCCTCCTCATTATGCTGTTCACATTTTGACATCATGAGATCAAGACAACACCTTACAATTGATCAACAGTACCTCGCCCCTTCTCAGATGGAAGTGACCACTGAGCTATGAGTATCACAGAGTGTCATCAGCAGGTCGCAACAGAGATACAGATGGACTGGAAGAGTAACAGAAAGGCAAAGAAGTGGACGCTTCATTATAAACAATACCCCGTGGAACTGGATGATGAATACCACACAACTTCAGGCATGTTTAAGGGAGGTGAGAGGCAACCAAGTGTCATGTCAGACCATTCGTAACCATTTACATTAGTGCGGTCTGCGTGCTAGACAACCTGATCACACCACAGACACAGACATAATTGTCATTCATGGGGCAGGAACATCTAAGCGTGATGAGGGTCCAGTGCTCCTCAGTGCTGTACAGTGATGAAAGTCAATTCACTCTGAGCTGAAATGATGGCCGGCAACTAAGTGGGAGACATCAAGCAGACCGCTTTGCATCAGCTAGGTTAGGTACTGATCAGGTATCCTTGTTGGTTGTCTAGCACACAGACCATGCCGATGTAAATGGTTATGAATGGTGTGATATGACACTTGCATGCCTCTCACCTCCCTGTGTGGCATTCATCATCTGGTTACGCAGGGCATTGTTTACAAGAAGCGGGGCATTTAGTGTGTGATGTAAAAAAGTAAAGATGGTCCCACTTGCCCCTTTCTGTAACTCTTTCCTGTCCTCTGGGATTTCCCTTTTCAACCTGTCAATGACACTCTGTGACACTATTGACAATCTAAGCACAGTGGCCACTTCAGTCTGAGAGCATCCTGACTGAAGCCTCTCAATGACAGGGTATTGTTGATCAGTTGTAAGGTGTTGTCTTGGTCTCATGATGTCCAAATGTAAAAAACATGATGAGTAGGACTGTTTAAACCTCAATTCAAATTGATCCCCTAAATTTATTGGGCAATTCAGGGATTAAACACCTGTTGGGAATTTTGCCATTAATCTCTTTGTTATAGATCAGCAAATTGTGCAAAAAGTACTGAAAATTGAAAGT
>JAODAL010073740.1:0-14632 GCA_025379985.1 Phyllomedusa bahiana
ATGTTAGGGTGAGTTATCACTATTCCTGCCCTCCTGCCAAATTATACTTGCATGCAGAATCTATACCAGTCACGCACCTGTCACCATCTGCCTGCTGCATATTTGCTGAATCATCTAGCATTGAGTCTTTCATTTTCTGATTGATACATGCTTTGTTTTGTATTTCTTGCAATTGCTGGTGTACATCCCTGTTTGGTTTTGTTTGAGAATTGAAGTCTCCCAGCATATTACTGTCCATACAATGGATTCAGATAGGCACACAGTATCAGCCATACTTAGTTGGACACATACACTGACACTATTCAAATCTGGTGGGCACTCTAAATTACTATGTCCAGGTTGATACTGGACACTCCACTGCTGCCTGAAGGAGCCAGATACTGTCCTGCTTGTGCAGCAGAACAATTTCTTAACCATGGGCAAGAAGCGCTATTAGAGAACATTGAGCTTCAGACAAATAGTTCTGATGATGATCAGAATAAGGACCCTGTTAGCAGTGCATGTACCACACATACTGCGTGCCAGGGTGGGCTATGGGGCCCATTATACGGTAGAAACCAGACATTTACAAGCACTATATAAAAAGACACATATGCATGCTTTTCTCACTATGAAATCAGAATAAACCTTATCTGAAACCTTAGAAACCAAAATTATTTATGTTTGCTAAATGCCAGAATAATGAGAGAGATAATGCAAAGTCTTCTGCAAAGTCAAAAGTTTACATACATTTCATTGTTATTTGGTAGCATTGCCCTTAAACTGTATGATTTGGGTCATACATTTTGGATATCCTTCCACAAGCTTCTTACAATAGTTGGTAGGAATTTTGGCACATTTCTCCTGACAGAACTGGTGTAACTGAGCCATGTTTGTAGGTCACCTTGCTTGCACTGGCCTTTTCAGCTTTGCCCATACATTTCCAATAGGATTGAGATCAGGGCTTTGTGATTGCCACTCCAAAACATTGCCATTGGTTATCCTTAAGCCACTTTGTAACCAGTTCGGCAGTATGCTTTGGGTCATTGTCCATTTGGAAGACCCATTTCAATCCAAGCTTTAGCTTCCTGGCTGATGTCTTGAGATGTTGCTTCAGTATTGCCACAATCTTCTTTCATCGTGATGATCTATTTTGTGAAGTACATCAGTCCCTCCTACAGCAAAACAGCCTTACAACATGATGCTGCCACCCCCGTGTTTCACAGGTGGGATGGTGGTTTTAGGCTTCCAAACTTCTCCCTTTTTCCTCCAAACGTAATGATGGTCATTTCGGCCAAACAGTTCAATTTTAGTTTCATCAGACCACAGGACATGTGTCCAGAAATGTAGGTCTCTGTTCCTATGTGCATTTTTAAACATTAATCTGGCTTCTATATGTTTCTTTTGGAGTAATGGCTTCTTCCAGGCAGAGTGGCTTTTCAGCCCATGTTGATACAGTGCTTGTTTCACTGTGGATAATGACACAATCTTTCCAGCTTTAACCAGCATCTTCACAAGGTCTTTTGCTTTTGTTCTTGGGTTGATATGCACATGTCTAACCAAAGCACATTCATTTCTGAGACACAGAACCCGTCTCCTTCTTGAGCGGTATGATGGCTGGACATTTCCATATTGTTTGTACTTGCATATAATGAACGAGATACCTTCATTTATCTGAAAATTGCACCAAAGGATGATCCAGACTTGTGCAACTCGACAATTCTCTTCTTGATGTCTTGGATGATTTCTTTAGACTTTCTCATGATGTTACACACAGAAGCAGTGTGTTTCTGATGTGCAATTAAAATACATCCACAGGTCTGTCTCTAATTAACTCAGATGTTGCCAGTAAACCTATCAGAAGCTTCCAAAGGCATGACATCATCATATAGGCTTTCACAAATTGTTTAAAGGCATAGTAATCCTATTGTATGTAAACTTTTTTATTTTCAGAAATTTATAATAATGCCTTAAAAAAATCTCTCTCTCTCATTATTCTGTTATTTGGCAAATATAAATATTTTTGGTTCCTAATTGACCTAAAACGGGTAAGGTTTATTCTGATGTCATGTCAGATAGTGAGAAAAACATGCATATATGTCTTTTTATAGAGTGTATGTAAACTTCTTGTTTCAGCTGTCTCTATGGTCCGCCAAAGTCTCATATAATGTCCAAAAACAAACTGTTAGATTAATTGGCTACCTATGAAAATGAGTGCATGGGCAACATATAAGAACAAGGCGTCAAGAAGCTTTAGTAGACCTGTTCTATAGATGTATTAATAGTCGCATTCCAACTTTTGGTGTAATAAGTACAGGAGCAACACTTTTTAATGCGTCAAAGATTTGGGGCTTCTGGGGGTTGTCGCACCACATTCATAGAATTAGGCACATTTATGAATGTTTGACACCAAACTTTGGTGCATAACAGTTAGAACAGCAAGACCAGGTTAAAGGTGGTCTGCCTGAGCCAGACTTGTCATATTGGCACTAAAACGTACCTGTATGTATAACCTGCAGAAGAACAGCTAGATCAGGGTAAAGGTGGTGCCTGAGCCAGACTTGTGGTATTGGCTCTACACTGTCCTGTATGTATGACCTGCAGAAGAACAGCCAGACCAAGGTAAAGGTGATGCCTGAGCCAGACTTGTCGTATTGGCACTACAATGTACCTGTATGTATGACCTGCAGAAGAACAGGTTCATACATTTTGGCGCATTCTACACTACCTATTTAAAACTGGCCTACCTGTGCCAACATTCATACATATCGCTCCATGTGCCTAAGATACAATTATCTACATTGTGAGTCCCATTGGGCTGTCAAACTTTATGTCCGTACCTAAAAAAGAGAAACATTTTTTATAATAAATATAGGAAAATGCTTTGAAATTTATTTCATATGTGTCAATATATCAAGGTTCCCATATTAATATCAATCTGCAGAATAAAATAACATGTCAATAATAGTGCATAGCTCTTCTGTGACTTACAATGCAGATTTTCCACACCACAGATTTCAAATGGAAAGGAGGGTGTGTATTGTGCAGCCCAGACTCTGCTTTGAACCTGCATTGAAATGGCCTTTTTTTAACCACTTTTTGGCCAGCACACCTCGCACCTGAGGTGAAATTGTACCTTTTATTTTGTGCATCCCAGTTTTGTTCAAAGAGCCACCTTGTACTTATATTTGAATACAGAAATTTTCTAGTAACTGTTGGTGTATTTCATTGGTGCAAAAAACACCTTTTCTTTCCCTATAAATCCTTTTAAATAGCTGTATTGCACTTTGGTGCAGCCTGGTTTTGTTCAAAGAGCCACCTTGTACTTACATTAGGATACAGAAATTTTCAAGTAACTGTTCTCGTGTGTCATTGCTGCAAAAAACGCAATTTCTCATCCGTGTAACTTCTGAATAGTTTTATTGCGCTCGGTGAATCTCAGTTTGGCGCAGATAGCGCACTTGTATGATAGTTTGTTGAAAACTATCAATTCCTAGTCCTACTGGGCATTTGTAAATCACTGGGACTGAAGGAAGAACACTGTTGATTTTGTCTTACCTTTCTTCCACCAGACCGCATTTCACGGGTATTCGATAGAAACAATTCTGTTTCTAATTCTAGTTGGCTTTTGGAAATTAGAGGGATTTAAGAATAGCTGTGATTTGCCGTCTTTCAATAAGAGACTGTCAAAAACTTTTCCATACCTTTTTAATAAATGATCTCTTTCTGAACATGGAGCGAAATGCAGGTGGTAAGCGAGCAAAGAGGGGTGTAGGACATTAAGGTAGAGGTACGAGAGAAGGTGCTCCTTCCAGTGATGGCGACAACACGCAAGCCAGCGGATCGTCGGTTGCAGGACCGTCAGGCCTGTCATTGCTGGGTCAGGCCCTGTGAATCTCAGTAACGAACAGCGTCGCCAATCTGTTCTTCAGTGGTTAATGCAACCTGCATCCAGCAGTCTTACCTCCTCGACCTCCCAGTCACGGCCACTCTGGCCCTGCTAGCTGAACCTGCGTGATCCACGTTTACAGCCTCACCTGCCTTGATTAGTAATTTCCTTCAACCCACTTGACAGTAGAATGCAGGATTTTCAGACAGGCCTCGTTAACCTACTGGGGACATCTGTTTAGTTTGCTTCACATTCGAATGTCACGGTGGAACAATGTTACCAGTAGAATGGCAAGTAGCTCTAGCAGCGGTAGTATTGGAAAACGAGTTGTTTTTAATATAGTTTTTTTCTTATTGCGAAATTTTCTGCTGATGGTCCATAAGGGCACCTGTGCGGGTTTTTGGGTCATGCTGCGTTACAGGATATGGATAGTCAATGTCCATTTCACTAAAATACTAAGACTACTTTCTTCCGGCTCTTTTTAATCTGTGGTCATGCAGGTTTGAGGGTCATGCTGCGGTCCAGGACAGGCATAGTCAATGTCCTGTTCAACTAAAATGGTGCTTCAAAGACTCCTTTTTCAGGTACTTTTTAATCTGGGGTCAGAAGGTTAATGGTCATACTGCGGTCCGGCAGGTATAGTCAAGTCCTTCAACAAAAATGGGGGTTCAAAGACCCCTTTTTTCGGCACTTTTTTAATTGTGGGTCTGCGATTTAAGGGGTCGCTGCGGTCCAGGAAGGGGGGTCAATGTCCAGTTCAAATAAAATGGTAGTAGAAAACCCCTTTTTTCCGGATTTTTTAATCTGGGGTCAGACGGGTTTTTAAGGGTCTGCTGCTTTCCCAGGACAGGGATAAAAAATGTCCATTTCAAGTAAGAGGATGTTTCAAAAAATACTCCCTTTGGCACTTTTTAATTTGGGGGCATGCAGGTTTAAGGGTCATGCGTGATACAGGACAGGGATAGTAAATTTCTGTGCTTTTTTTCTTGCTCTTGTTGCCTAATTGTTTTGCCTAAGTGTACAGTACCCAGTTTATGTTTGGGGGATGTTAATTCCGCTTCTCCACCCCTTTTTTGGGTGAAGAATGAAGTGTTTTCCTTCCCCTAACTTTAATGGGCATGGCGATAATCTTTATCGACTACAGAAAAACGCATGATATTTGCCGAAACGATTTCGAATGTTTTCGATAGTTGACACAAAACGCTCATTATACAATAAAAAAAAAAAATAAAGGATTGTAGGGGCAAATTTTTTTTTTTCAAAATTAAAACACAATGTGTCACGAGAAAACATTCTTGAATCACTGGTAAGTAAGAGTGTCAAAAAGTTTTTTCACATAAAATGACCATGTCAGGAAAGGGTCGGGGGAAAGGGCTTAACCTGTCCAGATATTTTTTTATAATTTTATTTTACATGCCCTTCAAAAACAATCATTGGCCTACGTCACAGAGAGTTTTAATTAATATGATAAAGGAAAGGGGGGAATTGTTTTTAACGAAGTGGAATTCGTTTAGAATTTTTAGGGGAAAATTTTAATTCTAAAGAAGTGAAGTTTGGTGTGTTGCGGGAACGAAGGGTGTTTTTTTATTATAAAAAAGGGTGTGAGCACATGGGTTACATGGGCAAAAAAGTCTGGGAGGAAGAAAGGGGTACCTAATGACATTGCAGAGATAAGCCAATGAGACCGGGGGGATTCTGTGATACCCCCCCTATAAAAGTTGGGGGCCAGCTCGTCCTCAACTCCTCTCACTGTGCTGTGTGGGAGGTGCTGCTGCGCTGTGCTTGTAAAATCTCAATAAAGAATCACTTTATACAGCGATTTTTGGGGGTGTCAAGATTGTCTCAGAGATGTTTCTTTTAAATTCTAATTTGATTTTGTGGGGTTTTGGAACTGAAGCCCGTGTGCGTCCAATGCAGCTGTATACTTTTTTAATGCTTTACTCAGTTCTTGGACATTGATATTCAAGGGTTTACGTGTTCCCCTGTTTTTTAGTTAAAAAAAACAGGTTTTTACAACCCAAAACCCCATTAATTTTTGGTTTGTTTTATTTTGCGCAATTTAGATCCGGTTGTTCTTGTTGGGGTCACTAAAAAAAACGTTCTTTTTCACCGCCAAAGAGAAAATTTTTACCGTGCATAAATTATACCAAAGGTTAATTACAAGTTTTTCTGTTTTTGTGTTCCGTAAAATACACCCTTTTTTTAAACCCCCTGAAAATGGTAATTGTTGGCGCACATTTCTTTTGCCAATTTTTCATAAAGGGTTAAAATTGTTTTTTTTGCAGTGTACAAAATAAAAAAAAACCTTCTTTTTCACCGCCAAAGAAAGAAATTTTCCCTTGTGCAAAATTCATATCCAAGGTTAAATTTAAAGGGTTTTTGTGCTTTTATATTCGGGAAAATACCAGTGTTTTTAAAGGCAATACAAGTAAATTTTTCCGTCCCTTTTTGGAGCGCAAAATTTTATCCAAGGGTTTCCAAGCTTGGGAAGTGGGGGTTTATTTGGGTTAAATACAGGGTTGTATTTATCTATACAGATATTTTTCAAACAGTGTTGCATTTTAGAACAAATAGTATGTCAGACAGAGAGGTGGCAGGCCTTCACCCCGCACAAAATTCCTGGAGCAGGCCCAGGTCCCCCAGACAGCAAGGGGGGGCGGCGCGGGGTCACTCGGTGAGGCCCGAATGCCACGTCTCTAGGGCCGTTGTTGTTCAGCAACCCAATGGTTCTTGATTGGTTGATCGGTCATATTCCCCAGATGCATCTGAAAAACCCAGCCAAAGGGCGGTGGGAACGTCAAACACACCCTTAGTTGGATGGCCCCGGAGTGGGGTCAGCGGCCCCACCTGTCCTCAACCTGCCTCTGTCCCCCTCCCCGGTTCCCCAGCCCGAGGTTTTTATTGTGGTTGGGCTCAGCGCCCCTATTTTGGAAAATGAACAATTTAGGGGAGGGCAGCGCAGCTCTTGGAGCAAGAAAAATGGGGCCAATATCCCCTAATTCTTGCGTAGGCGGCAAAGTTGATGTGGAGAGTGGCTGGGAGGTCGTTGTGAGGGGTTGCCTCTGCATCCAAGATCGGTGATGAGGACAGCAATGACGATGAAACACAAATCGATGATGATGTAGCCAACAGCACTTGGGAGCCGGGAGAAGCAAGGGCTTCATCATCGTCAAGAAAAGAGGGCGTCAGCTTGCACGTCAGGCAGCGGCGCAGCCAGCAAGTGGGTCGTGTGGCCGTGAGTCAGCAGGGTAGCAGCAGTGTGAGCTCAGGTGCCAAGCGGCCACGGGATAGAAAACCCGCTTCGCAGGTCCAAGAAAGTAGCGGCACAGGGGCTCAGCGAGGCAGCGGCAGTAGTAGTCATTCAGTGCGGAGCGTTGGCGGTAAAATCAGCTATTCGGAGGTGTGGCAGTTCTTTGCTAAGACACCTGAGGAGCCGAATATGGGTACATGTAGAATCTGTAGGCAGAAAGTGAAGCGTGGCCAGGGAGCTAACGTTGGCATCACGGCCCTGCGTCAACACATGCAGCGTCACCATCCGGTGGCTTGGGAGAAACGTGGCTCAGATGTGGTGGTCCATCCAGCCGCCGCAGCAACAGCAGCAGCAGCGGCCAGTGGCATGCATGCCATTGCAGCCAGTCAAGGCTCCACCACCTCTGCATTATCTCTCTTGCCATCATCTCTCGGTCCAGATGTACTCTGCCACCCCAGTTAGAAGGTCTGCTGGACTACTGGGCAGCCAAACTGGATGTTTGGCCGCAACTTTCCGAGTTTGCAGTGGAGAAGCTGTCCTGTCCAGCCAGTAGTGGGGGATCCGGGCGGGTGGTCAGTGCAGCGGGGGCCAGCGTTACCCCCAGGAGAACCCGCATGGCCACCGGCAATGTGGAACGACTGACCGTTGTGGGTCGGCCAGGATTTCCACACACCAATGCCTTAGGCGTCAGATTACATCAGCCATGACGCCTCACCCAAACTTTGAGAAATGAGTCTGGGTTCAAACTACCTGCCTCAGCCACTATTCTGATGCCGCCACCCGCCTGATGCCACACATCTGCTGACAGTTTCTCCATCTGCCTACCACCATCTTTACCAGGGTCTGGTATTGCCACCCACCTGTCACACTCTGTCATTGTGCCACTCATGCAGCTGCTGCTGTTGCTGGTGCTGTGACCTCCACACTGTGTCATTGTGCCACTCTCTGACCTCATGCTGCTGCTGCGGTCACCTCCACACCCTGTCATTGTGCCACTCTCTGACCTCATGCTGTTGCTCCTGCCGTCACCTCCACACTCTGTCATTGTGCCACTCTGTGGCCTACTCCTGTTTTTGCCACCTCCAGAATGTCATTGTGCCACTGTCTGACCTCATGCTGCTGCTGTGGCTGCTGCCGTGCCCTCCACACTCTGTCATTGTGCCACTCTGTGGCCTACTCCTGTTTTTGCCACCTCCAGAATGTCATTGTGCCACTCTCTGACCTCATGCTGCTGTGGCTGCTGCCGTCACCTCCACTCTGTCACTGATGTTGCCACCTGAGCCCTCAGCTTGTTTTTTTCCAGCTGTCGCTGCCATGACTTTATCAGGCTACATTCCCGCTTCAGTTTTTTGATCAGTTTTGCCCTCTTAAGCGCCCAGGGAATTTTATAGTGAAGTGATTCTAAGAGCAGCGGCAATCATCTGCGTGTCATACTAAAATACAACATTGTATGAAGACCAAACCAAGCTCCCTCTGCATATTTAAGCATGGCACAATGTTCTACAGCACCCTGCAGGCTCTGTGCAGCCTGGAAATAGCTGCTTTTTAAAGTGATTCGTCCTGAAGTATTTCGGACCGAAACGAGTTTTGTCTGAAAATTCGGCTAAGTCACCAAATTGAATATTTGAGAAATTCGCCCATCTCTATGAATAACCATTGGAGCAATATCCGAACAAAATATATGCTACATAGTATATCCATACACCTGACGGAAGCTGATACTGGTGATATATCCAAACTCTCCCTTGCATTAATAGATCACATTCTGATTCAAGTATCGAATCGTCATGAAGCCTTGGCTAAACCTGAGATTCACTGGATATATCAGTTGCACAGCATTTTGCCGGCTGTTTATGGATATCTCCGGACATTTGTCCTATGACTCCTTGTCTCTCCAGCACTACCTTGGCCATCTATTTTGGCGACTACACAGCCTTTTTATTATCTCCTTTATTCAGCCATGGCATACATCTGCCATCTCCTTACTTACTCTATTTACATCTCATGCTTTGGACTGCTATATTTAGATATCACTTTATAAAGGCATATAGCAGGAACATCGACACAATTTGACATCTATCATCTGACATTCTAAGATAACAATGTTCATGGCATTTATGAGATCATTTCTACTTGTGCAGTAATCAATATATCTTATCCTTTTTGGTTTGAACCACTTCCTTGTAATTACCCCTTAAAAAAACTTGAATATCATTATATTATACTGTTGTGCTGTGGAATTATCTTAAACATTCTTTGAAGCAAATCCTTGCTGGATTCTGCTTTTGCAGGCAGGGGGCAGGTCAATAGGAAACTCAATGTCCAAACATTCTCTTACATTTTTGAAATAATTCTTAGTTTGCAGCATTTTCCACACCTGCCTATTTTTTTTTACACGGCGCTGTCTAGCTATGTACATTTATCCTAAAAAAATTAAAATACTATACTGTAGAACTCCATTACCCTAAAGAGTATCATTTTAACCAAGGTTTGCAGTGATGCAGACAGTTGAACAGGAGTGCACAACATTTTCTGGTCCAAAGGGTACATTGCCATTTTTTACATCTCCCAGGGACCATTGTAAGTCTTAGAGAGGTATTCCTTGTCTGAGACCTTTATGGTGCTTCAATGGTAACTGTCTGAAATTACATCTTAGTTCCACTTTAGGGGTTGCCAGAGCTCAGAAAGAGGATATGAGGCACCTACTTTCATTGTAATTTTTGGGGCTAACAGAGGTGGCCGTTTACAACTATAACTAGAGAGAACAGCACTCATATATAGCCTCCTCTCCAACTTATCTCATCCTCTGCATTTCAACATTTCTCTGTTATATCTTGTAGATGTGCCATGATTGTACCAGAAATAAATACTTCTTTGAGTAGGAAATCCAGAAATAAATTTAAATAGCATATACAGCTTTATAGTGGCAGCCATATAGTTCCCACATAACAGTGCCAGCTATACAGTTCTCACCATAACATTGCCAACCATACAGTTCCCACCATAACAGTGCCCACTATAATAGTGCCCACCATAGCAATTGCAACTATACGGTGCCCACCATAGCACAGCCAACCATACAATTCCTATTATAATAGTGCCAGCGATACAGTGCCCACCATAAGTGTCAACCATACAGTCCTCACCAAAACCGTGCCAACCATAAAGTCCTCACCATAACAGTGCCAACTATATACTACCCACAACAATGCCCATCATAAAATTTTCATCATAACAGTGTAAACCATACAGTTCCCACCATAAAAGTGCCCACTATAACATTGCCTACTGTAATAGTTCCCACTATACAGTCCTCACCATTACAGTGCCAACCATACAGTGCTAACCATACAGTGCCATCAGTCGAATGTAGCTGTCAAAAGTTGAATATTCCTTTCTGAAGTATAAGGACAGAGACAAAGCAGGTTTGTGTGCTAATAGCTGGGGGTCACACAGAGGGGGTCTGAGGGCTGCATGTTGTACACCCCTGTAGTAGAACACTGAGCTTACCCTCCTCTTACTTACCATATATACCCTTGCTTGCATTTGGATTCTGTTTAATGTCTATTTTATACTTTACTTTTTCTTTTCTCTCTTTTTTGGACTGCAGGAATAACTCCCTGAAAATCTTCGGTGTCTTTTGAACACTTCTCGAGCCCCACACTAGGCTTGATACATATAGTTTTTCATTTTGATGTGTTCCTGTATTATTTCAGAACCTCATTCAAACAGAAAAGGGACATTTTATTGTATATTTCTATACTGCATAATATTTATCAGTTCTTCCTTTTTGATTTATTTAAATCCTACCATTAATATATTTTACTATAAAAAAAAAGCCTCTCAGTTCTGAAATATTTTTTTTTTAGCATCACAGAAGCTTCCCTGTGTCTGAAAGGTATAGAAATGGCTTCCAAAATAAACTCAATTAATGAGCTGAAAAACCTTGGATGACAGTCTTTGGCATCCTAATGGCTATAAATTGACCACACAGCTCCTGAATTGCAGATATAGTTTTGGAGAATTGGCTACTGTCACACATCAATGCCTAACATCTAGCAGTAGGACACACCATTGCAATTATTCTGCCAGAGCAGGAGGAAACTTGTAAGGAAACTTTTACTTTCCTTGAGCAGTAAACTTAATTTCTAAGAGAGTGCTAGCACTGACTGCTGAAGCGTGCTGTACCATTTTGTTGCTGTAGACTGTTTCAGAACTTTTTTTGCATCTGATTTGTTTTTGTATGTTTTTTGATGCTTCAATGTCTCACACAATTACTATTTGACAGACAGATGAATGGAAAAAGTAGCATATGCACTTAAATACTCTCTAGGATGCCGGGGAATAATTTAGATACTTTCTAACTCTATGCACTGTCTGTGTAAAAAGATTTTGGAATTTTCACATAAATACTGTGTCCTGTGATAATTTGTGTTATATGTGTGAGATTTCTGAATTTCTTCTCTAGGGGATAATCAAAAGTCTGTGCTATAGAAATTTGGGTGGTCCTAGTACTTTTTACATTAACAAAATGTTAACCACAATTAATAGGAGAATGCTATTAATTTTATAAAATACTTACAAATTTTCAACTCGTAATTTATTCCAGTAAACTAATTATTTAAAAAAAAATGTAAATGAAACAGCTGCAATAGTCCCTTGTCAGATCTTCCTACTTATGCAGCACTATGGGAATGGTGTATTTATCGACGTATTACTAGGCAGCTTAGGTAAATTACTCTTAAAGCTGCCTAAAGAGAAAATCTTGCACATGGATTCATCACTTACTGAATCCACATTAGAACCGTGTTCAATTTCCCCTCTAATCTGCTTTTTAGAAGTGACTAATTTAGCTTCTACTATCTTCATTGCAAAAATCACTGTTTTCAGGTGGTAATCCAAGAGCTACACCATGTTTTCTTGCACAGGCATCTAATAAGTAGATACACTTGGTATCAAGTTGCATTGACATTGTGAGCAGAATACTAGAGTACTAGAATACCAGAATACATAGCTGCAGTTTTAAGGTACAGGAGGGACTGCAGACTTTGCTCTATGTAATGCAATGTGTCATCTCCAGCCTATTGTAAGGAAGGGCAGATGTAACAGTTTGACAATAGGCTTACATCATTCAGCATACTTGACAACTTTTGAAAATTGTTATTGGGTAAATTCATACCACAAAATTCATTTTTAAGCCATGTCCCTTATACAGATCACACCCCTTTTTGGAAGGCCATGCTCTCTATTTACACCCCCCCCCTCCTCCCCACAGCCATAAAAAATTGACATTTACTAAAAATCTCGTTTTATGTCAATATATTCTAAGAGTACCGCAAGTCTATACAACATAACTTTTAATTATTTGATATAAAAACAAAATAATATGCATCAACATAAAGGTGCTTAGTAGTGTTGATCGAACCGTTCTAGAAAAGTTAAGTTCTAGTAGAACTTCTCACATTTTTAGAACTTGAACTGAACCGAACATTTTACTGTTTGTCCGAGTAAAGTTCTAGTTCGACACGTCATTTTCAGTTTCGTTTTCAGCGGCTTTCTGCGCTTTTGGCGGCCATCCAATCCCCTTTCTGCACGTTTGGCAGCCATCCCATTAGTGCAGAGCACAGAGAAGTGTCAAAAACGTCACTGCTGAGTAGTGTTGAGCGATTATTATCGACAAAGTTGAAAATCGGCACAGTTTTTATGTTAATCGAAAATTTTTAGATCATGCGATAATTTAGGTTTTAAAAAACTGTGCATTAAACTATTAAGATCGCACCATTTTCGGCGCTTCCTGTCATTTTGGCGGCCAGCAAATCAGATTACAGAATAGAGCAGGGGGAGATGTGTGTGCGACGTCCGGACTGGGATGTGTATGGTTGCGATTGGCTGGAAAAATCACATGACCTCGTTTTACATAGAACAGCCCTTCCTGTTCATGATCCGTGTCTCTCAGGGTCTCATAGCAGGAGGACGTGCGCTCTGCCTGTGTCCAAACAGCTCAGCGAAATTATTCTATTTATTCACAGAGAAAACTCTACTGTTAGCTGTGATCCTTAAAAACTTAGTTAGATCAGAGATTGGAAGATTTTATGTAGGGTTAGGTAGAGAATTTTAAAGGTATCTACCGCTGTAAGTCACGGAGGGGAGTGGAGGGGGGCCCCGCGGGCGAACACAGACAAGCTCTATAAAGAATACTGGAAAAAAGTTCACCAAGACTTAGTGTAGACATTGCACTGCAATAGCTTTAATTTTTTAACAGTTTTCTATTAAATATTTCCTGGATATTGGGCAGCCTGAAATTATATTAGGATACACATCTTTTCTAGTAACTGCAGGGCTTATTGTTAGGTGCAAAACTCCACTTTTATTCTCAGTATACATTTCAGATAGGTGTTCTTTTTCAATTTTACCCCTTCCCCGCTTTGTTGATAAAGCCACCTTGCAGTTAAATTAGAATCCAGCAATTTTGTAGTCAGCACAGGTTTATAGGTGCCAAAAATACCTTTTATTATCCGAATACATTACAGATACGTGTTTTTTCACTTTAGCGCACTACAGCTTTGTTCATTGAGCACCTTGCACTTAAATGTGAATACAGCAATTTTGTAGTCACCACAGGTGAATTGATAGGTGCCAAAAAATACCTTTTATTAAACCGAATACATTACAGATACGTGTTTTTTCACTTTGGGCCATACAGCTTTGTTCATTGAGGCACCTTGCACTTAAATGTGAATACAGCAATTTGTAGTACCACAGGTGAATTGATAGGGGCCAAAAATACCTTTTATTTTCCGAATACATTTACAGATACGTGTTTTTTGCACTTTGCCCATCCAGATTTGTTGATAGAGGCCACCTTGCAGTTAAATTTGAATCCAGCAATTGTGTAGTTACCACAGGTGAATTGATAGGTGCCAAAAATACCTTTTATTATCCGAATACATTTTCAGATAGTGTTTTTTCACTTTAGCGCACTACAGCTTTGTTCATTGAGGCACCTTGCACTTAATTTTGAATACAGCAATTTTGTAGTCACCACAGGTGAATTGATAGGTGCCAAAAAAATACCTTTTATTGTCCAAATACATTACAGATATGTGTTTTTTCACTTTGGCGCACTACAGCTTTGTTCATTGAGGCACCTTGCACTTAAATGTGAATACAGCAATTTTGGGAGGGCACCACAAGGTGAATTGATAGGTGCAAAAAAAAAATACCCTTTTTTTTATCCGAATACATTACAGATACGTGTTTTTTGCACTTTTGCCCAGTCCAGATTTTTGATAGGCCACCTGCAGTTAAAATTTTAATTCACAATTGTGTAGTTAACCCCCGGGTGAAAATTGAAGGGGCCAAAAAATACCTTTTTACCAATACATTAAGTACGGTTTTTTCACTTTTTTCCCTCCCGTTTGTTATGAGCCCCCCTTGCATTAAATTGAATCACAATTTTGTAGTCCCCCACGGGGAATTGAAAGGTGCCAAAAATTCCCTTTTTAAAATCCGAA
>JAODAL010073741.1:0-14632 GCA_025379985.1 Phyllomedusa bahiana
TCTTCAATGATAATAACTTAGCCATCATACAACAAAATGAACATAACTTTTCTCTGTAGATCACGTACCTGCATCTTGAAGGCAATGGCTATCAAGTCAAGACTAGACATGGAACATAGGGGGTGGGGAAGACAAGACAATAACATTTGAATGAATTGGAGCAACATCAGAGCAAATCAATTCACGTTAGTGAAAACCGGAAACTCAATAATAGATTGAAGTCCAGGGGAGAACCCGGTATTAGGGAAAAAGTGTTGCAAGACAATAAGATTATTCAAAGCCTAAAGGGTACAAAAAAAAGAGAAGTAGTACCCTCTATAACACTGTGTTGTATCCTGGCGAGCACCCCTTAATGGCAGCGCTGCAACCGAGAAAACAGGCCCCTATAGGGGGGAAAGTGTCAGACACTACTCAACAAGCGGGAGGATAATACCCTACCGTAGGTCAGGCAGCAGGAAGAACTGAGGAGTAGGGATATTACACCTGGCCACCATCACGCGCATATAGTAGACCAAACCAAAATATTATAAAAGGGGAAGGAGGGAGAGAGGAGAGGGAGAGAAAAAAAAAAAGAAGGGAGGGGATTGGGGGGGGAGGAAAAGAGGAGGAGGCGGAGGAGAGGAGAAGAGAGAGAGTGGAGGAGGGAGAGAGGAAAAAGGGTATTGCAACAGAACATAATAAGAAAAAATTAATAAAGAAAGACATTCAGAAGTGGAATTGCTCAAAAATGTTTGGGGCTGCTAGATGCCTGAAAGGCAAGTGGTAGATATAAATGAAGGAAACCTGGCATTAGTCAAGTCTTTGGAGGGGAAATGGAGTCCCGAGGGGAACGGGCCTGAGCCGGGGTAGGGGGCTTGCGACGGTGACCCTGCATCTTCTGCCACACCACTGGCGGCGCAGGAGGGGTCAGACTTAGGTCCCAGTCTTGAATTTCAGGAATTGGAACGTCCAGCACCTCGCAGAAATGTTGAAGATCGCTATGGTCTTTGAGCAATGAGGAACGTCCATCTTTAGAAGCCAATAACATGAAGGGAAAGCCCCACTTATATTTGATTCCCTTTTGTTTAAGTTCAACCAGCAGAGGCTTTAGACATCTCCGTTTTTGTAAAGTAATCCATGACAGATCTTGAAACAATTGCAGTTGGGCCCCTTGGTGTTCAAAAGATCCCCTGGACCTTGCACAAGACATAATTTGCTCCTTCAGTTCGTAATCGTGCAAGCAGCAAATTACATCTCTCGGGGAGTTAGTGGACAGCTTCGGTCTTAGGGCCCTATGTACTCGTTCGAATTTTATGTTATGGGTAGGAGACTCCTCCAATAGGGAATTGAAAATTTCAGTAAGGGTGCTACGGAGATCTTCTGGGCCCTTAGCTTCAGGGAGGCCGCGGAGTCTGAGGTTGTTACGCCTCCCCCTATTTTCCAAGTCTTCCAGGTGTCTTGCCATATCACGTATAGCCTGAGTTTGCGAGGCAGAGTGTGTACTTAAATCAGCAACAAAAGCTCTTGTTTCATCGTTTGCACCTTCCAAATGCTCCACTCTATCTGCGATATTTTTAAGATCCGTTCTCACTACTGCTATCTCCGACCTACATGCCTCTTTTACCTCTTTAACCAAAGACTTGAAGTCGCTCATGGTGGGCAGGTGATCTACATAAGACCTCCATTCCTGTAGAGGGATAGATGGTGGCATTTCCTGATCTTGCATTTCCAATACGGATGCAGAAGAAGAGCGCCATCCACTTTCGGATGATTTCTGCATTTGAGAAGTAGTAGAGTGATCCATCATAGCGGACCTGGCATGAGCTCTAGAGCTGGAGTCAGACCCTGACTTTTTTTGAGCACCTGGGGTCCGCTGTACCTTAGGTGGTTTATACGGCATAAGTCCTTCAGTTGTATTGAGAGCAGTAAAAGCAGGTTCAGAACCCGATGTGTTAATACTAGGCAGGGGTTCTTGAGAGTCCGTTGTTTGAAAATGGGGAGAGCAAGACGGAAAAGAGCAGGATGCAGAGGATATATCCTGTAGCTTTGTATGTCTAGTACAGTCCGCTGCAGCAATATGAGCCCCCCTTGGGGAGTTGGCAAGTGTTGAGGGAGAACTGGAGCAAGTCCCAGATGACAATAACCCTGGAGACTCAGAATCTAGCTTGGGTCGCTCAGAACGTTGCCAAAATGAGGTAATACTATATTTTTCAGCATGCGCCTTCTTGGAGCTCTGTTTGAGCTTGCGCTGCACTGTCCCTCTAGTCTTAGCCAGGTTAATTAGACTGGGGATGAAAGCCCAAAATGGCCGCCGGCACCACGTGGAGCGTGCAGATGGTGTGGGATAATGGCCGCCAGGCCTCACAGATATGGAGGAGGAATTTAGCAGAGTCCCCATTAAGTTGTTCCCTGTGAAGGGTGTAGTAGCAGAGTTTTCCCCCCCTTTTGGGGTCTTACCCCAAACCTCCCCCTCCCTTCCCCCTTGGGCCACCGAGGTCCCCCACCGCGAGATACTGTCTCTGGCCATTGCCCCGGCAGTACAGGATCCGGGCTCCCCGGGGATTCTCCTGTCGAGCCCATTTTTATTGCGGGGCTAAGTCATGGTCCGCCACTATCAGCGCTGCGTCTGTCGCTCTGCAGCACCGCACCGTCTCCGTCCTGGCATGACTCAGCTCCCGCCGGAACTCGCAAAAGCCCCCCGTGCGCCCAGGTCTTTGCGGGCCGCATATGGCTATTCCGGGGGGAAAAAACTCACATCCAAGGAGCGGGGAGTGTTACGATTATTTTTCGACAAAGTTGAAACGCACAGTTTTTATGTTGATCGAAAATTTTTTGATCTGCTTAATTTACGTTAAAATCTGTGCATATCTATTAAATGCGCCATTTTTCGGGGCTTCCTTTTTTTGGCGGCCGCAAAAAACAGCTTACAGAAAGAGCAGGGGGAGATGGTGTGCACGTCAACTGGGTGTGTATGGTTGCGATTGGGGTGGAAAAAACACATGACCTTGTTTTAAGGGAAAGCCCCTTCCTTTCATGATCATTGCCTCCACGCTCATAGCAGGGGGGACTGGTCTGCCGGTCCAAACAGCTCAGCGAAATTATTTTATTTTTCCAAAAGAAAGCTCTACTGTTAGCTGTGACCCTTTTAAAACCCTTGTTGATCCGATTTGGGAAGTTTTTAAAGAAGTTAGGTAGAGAATTTTTAAAAGGAGCTTTCAACTGCGTAAAGTTAGAGATGGGCGAATTGATTCTAAGGGAAGGGGAAATTTCGTTTAAAATTTTCGGGAAAAAACTTCGGTTCGGAACAAGGGTCGAACTTTGGGGTAACTTCGGGGAACGAAGTGTCTTTTCTGAAAAAAGGGTTTGCGAGCACATGGCTTACATGGGGAAAAAGCATTCTGGGGAGGAAGGGCATAGCCTGCATAAACATGGCAGAGTAAAAGCCAATCGAGCCCCCGGGGGTTCTGTGACCCCCCGAAACTATATAAGCCCGAGCGGGGCCGCGGGGAAAGCTCATCCCGGGCTCTCACGTACTGATAGGGAAGGGTTTGCTCCCGGGTGTTTCGTTTTCGAAGAACTGTTTTTTAACACAGCGATTTTTTTTGGGGTTTTCTCAGTTTGTCTCAAAAATGTTCTCTGAATGTTCTATTTTTTTTTTTGGGGGGAATTGGATCTGAAATCCAGGTCCCGCCCACTGCACTGCTTTTTACATTCAATATCCAAGGGGGATCAAAGGGCCAGTTCCTGTTATTTTCATTAAAGAAACAGGTTTTTTCAATACAAATCCCACTTCTTTTTTGGGCTGCTAAATTCTATTGCAAAAATTTACATCCGGGGGTTAATTAAGCGTTTTTTTGCAGGTGTGTTTACCCCCAAAAAACTGTCTTTTAAAAAAACCCCAAAATTTATAAAAAATTTTTCCTGTAGCCTAATTCAAAAGCAAAGGTTAATTACAACTGTATCTCTTGTTGTATGGGTAAAAAACACCAATTGTAACACGCTAAAAAGCTATAGTTTTGGGGCTCAATTTTTTGGTGCAATTTACTTTCCAGAGGTTAATTAAGCGTTTTTTTTGCTGGTGGCTGAAAAAAATTTAAAACCGCCCTTTTTTCAACCCAAATATATATAAATTTTTCCTTAGCCTAATTCACAAGAAAGGTTAATTAAAAACTGAAATCTCTTTGTGGGGTGAAAAAAAGAAAACCGAAATTTGGGAAACACCTACAAAGCTACTAGTTTGTGCGGTTTCAATTCTTTGGCGAAATTTTCACCCGGGGGGGTTAATTTAAAAGCTTTTTTTGGGCTGGTTGCTGACAAAAAAAACCGTCTTTTTAAACGCCAAATATATAAAAATTTTTTCCCTTAGCCTAATTAAAAAAGAAAAGGGTTAATTTTACAATGAAATCTTTGTTTTGGGGGAGTAAAAAAAACGAAAATTGTAACACGCAAAAAAGCAACTATTTTTGTGCGGCTAATTCTTTGGCGAAATTTTACACCCCAGGGGTTTTTAAGGTTGTTTTTTGCTGGTGTGGCGACAAAAAAAAAAACCGTTTTTTTTTCAACCCCAAATTTATAAAAAAATTTTTCCTTAGCAAAATTCACAAGAAAGGTTAATTCCCAAATTTTATCTCTTGTTGTGGGGGAGTAGAAAAAAACGCAATTGTAACACGCTACAAAAGCTACTAGTTTGTGCGGCTCAATTTTTTGGGGCGTTTTTTAAACACCCGGGGGGTTAATTAAGCGTTTTTTTGTGGTGTGCTGACAAAAAAAAACCGTTTTTTTCAACGCCAAATTATAAAAATTTTTTTCCTTACCCAAATTTAACAAGAAAAGGGTTTAATTACAACGTATCTCTTGTTGTGGGAGTAAAAAAACACGCAATTGTAACCGCTAAAAAATACTAGTTTGGGGCGGCTAAATTTCCCTTTGGGCGCAATTTACATCCGGGGGGTTAAATTTAAAGCGTTGTTTTGTGGTGTGCTGAAAAAAATTTAAACCGCTTTTTCAACCCCAAAAATATAACTTTTTTCCTTACCAAAATTTTCCCCAAGCAAAGGTTAATTACAACTGTTTCTTTTGTTGTGGGGAGTAAAAAAACGCAATTGTAACACGCTAAAAAGCTAAATTTTTTGTGCGGCTCAATTTTTTGGGGCCCCAATTTACATCCGGGGGGTTTAAATTTAAGCGTTTTTTTTGCTGGTGTGCGACAAAAATAAACCGTTTTTTTTCAACGCAAAAAAATAAAAATTTTTTTCCTTACCCTAATTCACAAGCAAAGGTTAATTCAAGGGTACCTTTTTGGGTTTTGGGCCGTAGAAAAAAAACGCAATTTTTTAACACGCTACAAAGCTACGGTTTGGGGGAGGGGGGCTCAATTCTTTTGGGCAATTTACATCCAGGGGTTTTTTAAAAGGGGTTTGTTTTGCTGGTGTGCTGCCCAAAAAAAAACCGTCTTTTCAACCCCAAAATATATAAAATTTTTTCCCTTACCCAAAATTAAAGCAAAGGCTAATTACAACTGTATCTCTTGTTGTGTGGGTAAAAAACACGCAATTGTAACACGCTACAAAGTTTAAAATTTTGGTGCGGTTTCAATTTTTTGGCGCAATTTACATCCGGGGGTTTAAATTTAAAGGTTGTTTTGCGGGGTTTTGCTGAAAAAAAATAAACCGTCTTTTTAAAACGCCAAATATATATAAATTTTTTTCCCCTTAGCCTAATTCACAAGCAAAGGTTAAAACAAATGTATCTCTTGTGTGGGGGTTAAAAAAACCCCGAAAATTTTTAAAAAGGGTACAAAGCAAATAGTTTGTGGTGGCTCAATTTATTGGGGCAATTTACACCCAGGGGTTAATTAAGCGTTTTTTTTCTGGTGTGCGACAAAAAAAAAACCGTCTTTTTCAACGAAAAAAATATATAAATTTTTCCTTAGCCTAATTAACAAGCAATGGTTAATTACAACTTTATCTCTTGTTGTGGGGCCCGTAGAAAAAAAACGAATTGTAACACGCTAAAAACTACTAGTTTGGGGGGTCAATTCTTTTGCGAAATTTTTTACATCCGGGGGGTTAATTAAGCGTTGTTTTGCGGGGGTGTCCCTGACAAAAATAAACCTTTCTTTTTCCCAACGCCAAATATATATTTTTTTTTTGGGGTTTTAGCCAAATTTCAAAAGAAAAAGGGTTTAAATTTACAATTTTACCCCTTGTTGTGTGGCTTTGAAAAAAACACCATTGTAACACGCTAAAAAGCTACTAGTTTGGGTGGTTTAAATTTTTCTATTCCCGAAATTTTTTACATCCAGGGGTTAATTAAGCTTTTGTTTTGTGCTGGGGCTGACAAAAAAAAACCGCTTTTTCAACACCGAAAAAATTTACATTTTTCTTTTTAGCATAATTCAAAAGGCAAAGGGTTTTAATTAACCCCGGGTTTGTGCTTTTACATTTGTAAAACACACAGTGCTTGTAAACGACCCCAATAAAGTAAATTTTTCCGGCCATTTGTGGAGCGAAATTTTTATACCCAAAGGGGTTTTCCCCAAAGTTTTTTTACTGGGTTAAATTTGGAGTAAAAAACGGGGTGTATTTTTATCATTTACGTTGTTTCATCAAACAGTGTCTGTAATTTTGGGAAAAACAGTATGTCAAAACAAAAGGTAAAAGGGCTCTCAACTGCGAGGGGGCAGGGGCACAAACTTTCCTAAAAACGGGCCCAGGCGCAGAAACAGAAAGGGGGGACTCGCAGCAGGGGTCACTCGGTGAGGCCACAACGGGGCCCCTGTCATTGGGCGGCCGGGTTTTTCCCAAAACCCCAAAGGGGTTTCCCTTGATTGGTTGACAAAGGTCACCCCTCTTCCCCCCAGATACATTGACAACCCCAGCCAAGAGTGGGTGGGAACCTCGAAAAAACACTTAGTTGGAAATGGCCCGGGAGCGGGTCAGCGGCCCTCACCTGCCCTCAGCCCGCCTGCCCCATCCAGTTCCCTCAGCCGGGGATCTTTTTATGTGGCCCGGGGGCCAGCGCCACAATTTTAGCGGGGAAAGAAAAATTTTTGGAGAGGGCAGTCAGCACTACTTGGCAGCGAAGAAATGGGCCAAAACCCCAGCTTTTTTGCAGTAGGCGGCAAAGTTTAGAGGTGGGAGTGGCATGGGGGGGTTCATGGGTGAAGGTCACCCCGGGTTTTTCCAAGCCCCGGTGTTTGAGGACAGTATTTGACGAGGGAAAACAAAAAATAAAATGATGATGTACCCCGCCCGCATTTTGGGACCCGGGGTTTAAGAAAGGGGCTTCACCCATCGTCGGGAGAAGGGGGCGTCGCTTGCCGTAAAGGGCAGCGGCGCAGCCAGCAAGTGGGTTGTGTGGGGATCACAGGGAAGCGCAGTGGAGGCCCGGGAGCCAAGGGGGCCAGGGGGGTAAAAAAACCCGCTTCGGGGCCCAAAGACAGAAAGCGGCACAGGGGCCCACACGGCAGCGGCGGCATAGTCACCAGTCGGAGCGTTGGCGTAAAATCAGCTACTCGGCGGGGGGTGGGCCAGTTCTTTGCTAAGACCCCGGGAGGAGCCAAAATATGGGTATATGTAGAATCTGGGGGCAGAAAGTAAAGCGGGGCCCGGGAGCTAACTTTGGGGAAAAAGGGCCCTGCGTCAACACTTTGCAGCGTCACCATGGGTTTGGCCTGGGGAAGAAAAAGGGTGGCTCAATTTTTTTTGGCCACCCTTGCCGCTGCCGCAGCAGCAGGCCATGGCACCCCTGCCTTTCACCCAGTAAAGGGCTCCACCACCTCTGCAGAAGGCAGCTTTTTCTCTTTGACACCCTCTCCCTTTCCAGAGGGTTTCCTGTTTCCCCCCGCTACTCAGGGCCCCCAGCAGTCTTTTTCAGAGAGGCGATTGTAAAGAGAAACAGTAGGGCGCCAAAACCCACCCAAAGGTGCAGCAGCTAAACCGTGCTCCGGGTCCAATTTTGTTGGAAAGCAGTCCCCCCCTTTCCCAAATGGTGGACTCTGCACCATTCAGAAAAACAAATTGGCTTGTGCCGAGCCAGATGGAAAAGTTCCAAGCCGTAATTTTTTTTCCCAAAAAGGCAGTACCAGCACTTCAAAAAATATGAAAGAACGGGAAATTTGGGCCCAGCCTTGAGCTTATGGGTTTTTTCCCCAAGGAAAAGGGCCCAGCGGGGAAATTTTCGGGGAAGCTTTTAACTACGGTCGGGGCCCCAGAAACATGTCCTTTAGGGGCCCACTGGGTGAATGTGTTTTCCTCCCCAAGGCAAAACAAACAATTTGGACGGGGAGACCCGCTTTCCCCCCCTTTTTGTAAAAACTGCTGCCCTGCGCCAATGTCCGCCTCTCCTCCCCCACCCCCACCACCATCTCCCCCTCCACAAGAAACTGCTCCACATCCCACATGTGTGGGCAAAGCGGGTGTAACGCAGTTCTACACCTAGCTTGCCTCGGCAAAAGAAGTCCCACAGGGGAGGAACTGCTCCGCGTAAAGCACAAGAAACGATGTGTGGCTTTCTCCCCCGCCAACTGCAAATGGGGGAACCCAAAGGGGAGGGAAAATTGGGAGGAACATGGTGCCCCGCGCTGCCCCGAGGGGGGAAAGGGTCCATGCGCCCGCATGGCCCACGTTTTTCAATCGGGTTTAAAAAAAGGGTTTCCCTTTAATTTCCTTCCACCGTTTCTTCAGAAAATTTTTGGAAAAGGGCCAGGAAACGGGGCTTTCCCTTTTATAATTTCCTTCCCTAAAACCCGGAACACCCTCCTGGGAGTTGCAGCGGCAGAAGGGCCCCTCCCCCCCCACGTTTCTGAAAATGCGATTTTTCCCCCCCGCGGGAAATTTTCCAGCCTGCACAGTTGGACCGACGTATGAACAGAAAAAGGGCCCCATTAACGATTTTTTTTATGTTTCCAGGCGGGACGGGAAATTTACTCCCTGTGAAAACTTGGGATGTCACCCCGGGGGAGCTATGCGTGCCCCTTCCCGTTTTTTGAGGCCTTTCGGGGCCCCCAATTTAAATTTGTCAGTCCCGGGAAACAAACGGGATGAATAAACGTCATCCACTGCTTCAGGGTCCGGGAAAACAAAAGTGAAAAATCTGTTGGGCAGGGGACTGGAGATGTGGCGACTACATCTCGTGGCCACATGAGTCCGGGGGGGGGACTGAAAAGGAGGGAGGAGGGGAGGGGGGACATTGGAGCAAAGCATTGTCTGGTGAAATGGGGTGGATTTTTAAACCCCGGGGACAAGAGGAGGGGAAACAGGAGCAGCTGGAGGAGGGGTGGAGATGAGGAAGACGAGGCGATGACTCCCAACACCGTGGCAGTATACAGTGGAAATGGAGGCAGGGGACCCCTCGGGGTTTACTTGTGCAGATGTCCCCCCAAACATGCCCTTTTTTCCTGGGTATGGGCAGCCGAATAGTCAGCAAACCGGAGAGGGAAGACTTCCGGCCCCCCACCCTATTGGACCCTCGTACCGGTCCAAAATGGGGGCCTTTTTTCCCAGTAATTTAGAGGGAAGACAAACTAAATATATAGGGGGAAAACCTCCGTAAACAGTTGGCCGCTGCCCCATTTGCGGCATCGTCCCTCCTCCCGAAGGGCCCGCCGGGGGGTTCCTCAGCGCCCCGAAATACTGGCCGGGGCGGCTGGGGGAAGGTAGGGGGGGTAGGGCCGAAAACCCCCCCCCTCAGCAGTAACCTAAGTCTGGAACACTAATGAGCAGCTTCCTTCACCCCCCCCCTAGTGAGGGAGGGGCGTCACCGCGCCCCGCAGCAAACAGGACCTGGAGCATTCCCCGAACCAAAAAATTTGTGGCCCCCCTTGGGGCAGCACTCTGGGCCCCAAAAAAACCCCCGTTAGAAGATCCCTGGGGCTACGGGGGAGCCAAAAATTTGGGTGTTGGCCGCAATTTTCCCAGTTTTTCAGTGGGGAAAACTGTCCTGCCCGGCCCGTAGGTGGGATCAGAGCGGGGGTTCAGTTTCAGCGGGGGCCATCGTTTTCCCCCAAAGGGGAACCCCCCTTGTTCCCCCGGGGGAAAAAAATTTAACGAAGACCTTTGTCAAATGAATAAGGGTGGATCGGGCCCGGATTTCCACCACCAAAGGGCCCTTTGGGGGTCAGGGCCCCGGTTCAAACTACCTGCCTCAGCCATATTTTTGATGCCGCCACCCGCCTGAGCCACAATTGTGATAGGGTTTTTCCATCTGCCTTTCCACCGTTTTTACCAGGGGCTGGTTAAATTTCCCCCCCAACCCCAACACTCTGTATTGTGCCACTCTATGTGCCCATCTGCTGCGCTGTTTTTTCTGTTGCCCGGGCATCCACACTGTGTCCCTTGTTTCCACTCTGGGGGGCCTTTGGGACTGGTTTTTGGCCCCCCCTCCAGAATGTTTATTGTGCCACTCTCTGACCTCAGGGTGTTTTCTCCCGTCTCCCTCCCCCTCTCTGTTTATTGTGCCCCCCGCCCTTTACCTCATTGCGCCGCCGCCGTGACCTCCGTTCTCCAAATCATTGGCCGCTCGTGGCCTAATACTATTTTGCCAAAATGCAAAAGTTTTATTGTTGCCACTCCTGAAACCTTTATGCTGCTGCTGTGACTCCTGTCGTGCCCCCACACTGTGTCCTTTTTGCCACTGGGCTGACCCCCCTGCTGCCGTGGCTGCTGCCCGGGGCCCCCAAAAATGTGGCCTACTCCCGTTTTTTTCCACCCCCCAAAAATTTTTTTTTTTTTGGCCCCTGGTTTCTGACCTCATGCTGCTGCCCTGGCTGCTCCGTCCCTCCCCACGTGTCATTTTTGGCCCCCGTCTGACCCTTTTGCTGCTGCCCGGGTTTCTCCCCGCCCCTGCCCTCCAAAACCCGTGTCATTGTACCAAATCTTGGCCTTTCTCCTTTTTTTCCAGCCCCCAGAATTTTTTCAAAAGTGCCACTGCCTTTTCCTCATACTGCTGCCCCTGTGAAACCCCCACTGTGTGGGTTGTTTCCACCTGTCCCCAATACTGTTTTTTTCCACCCCATAATGTCAATTTTGCCCCCTGTCTGACCCATTTCTGCTGCTGGGTGTGAACCCCCCCAACGGGATCATTGGGGCCCCTCTGTGGCCTAATACTGTTTTGCCGCCTCCATAAAAAACCCTTGTCCACTGCCTGCCCTCATACCCGCTTCCCCTGTGACCTCCCCTGTGTGATTGGGGCCCCCTTTTGTGCCCCCAAAACTGTTTTTTCCCCTCCAAAAATGTCATTGTGCCACTGTCTGACCTCATACTGCTGCCGCCGTGACCTCCACACTGTATCATTGTGCCACTCTGTGGGGCCCAATACTGTTTTGCCGCCTCCCCCAAAAACATTGTGCCACTGCCGAAACCCCATACTGCTGCCGCCCGGGCCCCACACTGTTTTGATTGGGGCCACTCTGTGGCCTAAAACTTTTGGCCCCCCTCCATAATGTCATTTTGCCCCCTGTCTGACCTCATAATTTCTGCCGCCGGGGAACCCCCACACTGTTTGATTTTGCCCCCTCTGTGGGGCCCAATACTGTCTTGCCGCCTCATAATGGGCCCTTGGGACACTTTCCCGGGCCCCATACTGTGCGCCCTGACCTCCAAAAACGGAAAACATTGTGCCACCGTGGCCTAATACTGTTTTGGCCCCCCAAATGTCTTTGTCCCCCCCTGCCTGACCCCCTTAAATGCTGCCGCCGTGACCTCCACACTGTGTGAAATTTTGCAAATTTTGTGGCTTAATTTCTTTTTTTTCCCCCTCCAAAAGTTTATTTTTAAAACCCCTGCCCCGACCTCATACTGCTGCCCGGGCCCTGACCTCCCACTTTTGTATTGGCCCCTCTGTGGCCTAATTCGTTTTGCCACCTCCAGGGAAAGCCATTTTTGCCACTGTCTGGGCCTCATTTTGCTGCCGCCCTGACCTCCACACTGTTGATTGGCCACTCGTCCCTAAAAACTGTTTTTTTTCCGGGCCCCCATAATGGGCATTTTGCCACTGTCTGAAACCTTTATTCTGCTGCCGCCGTGACCTTTCCCCACTTTATCATTGTCCCCCTGTGGGCCCAATAAATGTTTTGCCGCCTTTCCCTAAAGTCCCTTGTGGCCCCGCCTTTACCCCCATACTGCTGGCCCCCCGTGACCCCCACACGTGTGAATTTTGCCCTCTGTGGCCCCCCCCACTGTTTTGCCCCCTCCAGAATGCCTTGTGCCCCGGCTTACCCTCAAAACTGCTGCCGCCGTGGGCCCCCCACAAATGTGTGATTGTGCCACTCGTGGCCAAAAAATGTTTTGCCGCCTCCAGAATGTTTATTGTGCCCCTTCCTGACCTTTATGCTGCTTTCTGCCCCCGACCTCCACCCCCTGTGTTTATTGTGCCAAATTGGGCCTAATTTCTGGGTTTTTCCGCCTCCAAAAATGTCATTGTGGGCCCCTGCCTGACGTCATGCTGCTTGTCTGCCCTCCCTTACCTCCACACCTTTCACTAATGGTTTCCACCGAAACTCTCAGCTTGTTTTTTTTCCCGCCCCTTTTGCTAGCATGACTTTACAGGCTACATTCCCCGCTTGAGTTTTTTTTGGGCGTTTTGCCCCCTTAAAATGCCCAGGGAAATTTTTTAGTGAAGGATTTAAAAAGCGGCGGCCCGTCCGTGGCCCGGGCATACTAAAACACAACAATGTTTGAAAACCAACCAACTCCCTCTGCATATTTAAGGGATGGCACAAAAGTTCTACAGCACCCCGCAAGGGTCTGGGGAGCCTGGAAAAAAGTTTTTTTAACGTGATTTTGTGCCCAAGTAATTTTGGAAACCGGGAAAAGAAATTTTTTCGAAAATTCGGCGAAATGACCCCAAAAACCCAATTTTTGAAAATTCGGCCATCTCTACTGAAAATTCCCTTTAATAAGTGTTCTTTTTTATTTTGCCCATTCCAGCTTTGTTGATATAGCCACCTTTCAGTTAATTAAATCAGCATTTTGTAGTCGCACGGTTGTGGTGCCAAAAAAAAACCTTTTTATTATCCGAATAATTACAGATCGTTTTTTTTCCTTTTTTGCGACTAAGCTTTTTTCTTTGAGGCACCTTGCATTAATTTGAACGAAAATTTTGCAGTCACCACAGGTGAATTGAAAGGTGCCAAAAAATTTCCCTTTTTATTATCGAATAAAAATACAGATATGTTTTTTTTACTTTTGCGCACTACAGCTTTGTTCTTTGGAGGCACCTTGAACTTAAATGTGAATACAGAATTTTTGTAGTCTCACAGGTAAATTTGATGGGTCCCAAAAAATACCTTTATTATCCGAATACATTACAGATACGTGTTTTTTCACTTTTGGCGCACTACAGCTTTGTTCATTGAGGCCCCTTTTGCACTTAAATTTTAATACAGAAATTTTTGTGTCAACAGGTGAATTGAAAGGTGCCAAAAAATACCTTTATTACCCCGAATACATTTCGATATGTTTTTTCACTTTGGCGCGGGCAAGCTTTGTTGATAGATTACTTTGCATTTAAATTTGATCACAATTTGTTTTGATTTGAGGGATTTGAGAATAGCGGGATTTGCCGTCTTTTAATAAGAATTTTCCCAAAACTCTTTATACATTCTAAAATTTTTTTTATTTTTTGAACATGGAGCGAAATTCAGGTGGTAACGAGAAAAAGGGGGGGGTGGGGCATGGGGGTGGGGTACGAGAAAGGGTGCCCCTTCCCAGGCTGGCGAAAACGCATCCCAGCGGATCGTCAGTGCAGGACCGTCGGGCCTGTATACTGGGCGGGGCCCCTGTAAAATTCAGTAACGAACAGCGTCGCCACTGCCCTTCAGTGGTTAATGAAACCCTGCACCCAGCACAATTGTCTGCTTTGAATTTTTGGGGGCTTTTGCTGTGACATGCAGCTAAACTACAGGCCTATTATTTAAAAATTTTTTTTTTTCTAACAGACATTTTTCTTCACAAATTTTCAAGAGTGCTCAGGGTGATGGGGTGTCAGAAAAAAAGGGAAAAGGTAGGACACTGTTAATGGACACATATTGCAAAATGATTGTTTTGCAAGATCTTTAACATAGCTATAATCCCTGTATTGAGACAACCCATTTAATACAATTAAAAAAGGAAACAAAAACATGGTGGGATTCCATCCCATTTTAAAATGTGTTTTTCCAGAATTTAAAATTCTTTAAAAACTTGCATGTACAAAATACTGGTAAAAAAATTCCCTGAATTGTTCAAGGGGGGTACAGGAAAACTTGACCCGATGTAGGTTATTTAGAGGACTTGGGGGTATGGAGCACAGATAGGAAACAAAGTACAGAGACAATTTCCTCCCCACGTGAGTAAAATGAGAAAAAGAATACCAAAAAAAGGGCACCTGGGGGGCAGGGGCGTTTAAACCCCCAGTTTTCCAAGTGAAGTTCAATTGGCCCCACTCATACGGAGGGGGAAACGCTACCCAGGACAGGGACGTATATGTCCAGTGAAACTAAAATGGTGGTTGAAAGTCCTTTTTCCCGGGACTTTTTAAACGGGGGGCATGCAGGTTTGGGGCTCGCTGTGGCCCAGGACAGGGGTAGTCTATGTCCATGAATTAAATGGTGGGTTTAAAGACTTTTTTTTCCCCGGGACTTTTTAATCTGGGGGTCATGTGGTTTTGGGGC
>JAODAL010073742.1:0-14631 GCA_025379985.1 Phyllomedusa bahiana
AAACCTGTTCTTTATAGATAAACCCTTGCTGTGTTCGCCCGCGGGGGGCCCCCCCCCCGCTCCCGCCGCCGTAAATTTACAGGGGTTAGATGCTGCTTTAAAATTTCTTAGCTAACTACTTTAAAACTTAAAATCTTAATCAAAACAAAATTTGGGAAGGATAAAACAATGAAAAAAGGTAAAAAAGGTTTCTCTGTGCAAAAAATAGACTAATTTCGCTGAGTGTTTGGCCACAGGCAGAGCGGGGGGCCGTTTCCCTATGAGACATGAGGACACTGAGGCTGAAACGGGAAAACGCGGTTCTATGTTAAAACGAGGGTCATGTGATTTTTCCACCAAATCGAAACCATCCCCCATCCCAGTCATGAGTCGCACACACTTTCCCCACCCGCTCTGTTCTGAAAATTATTTGTTTGGCCGCCAAAATTACAGGAACCCCGTAAAAAGGCCATCTTAATAGTTTGAATGCACAGTTTTTAAAAATTTTAAATTTAAATCGCATGATCGGGGAAATTTCGTCCCCAAAAAAAACCTTGCCGATTTAACTTTGCCGATAAAAATCGCCCCAACACAAATTTAAATTACACCCAGAAATACCCAAAACCCTTTTTGGGAAACTCTTTTTATTAAATTACCATGAAATTTTCCTAAGGCAGAGTTTTCACGGGGCCCCCCCCCCCCCCCTCACTTTCTAACGTAAAGAACCCTTTCTTTTAAAAATGTATAAACTTTTTTCCCCAAGACGTAGGGAAAGCCCCCTGTTCAAAAAAACAGTCCTGGGTTTTTTAAAAAATATCTTGAAAAAAGCCCTCTAAAAAAGCCCTTTTGATGTATTTAAACATATTTTTTTTATGTCCCCTAAAAGCAGTCTTTTCAAAAACCCCTAATCTTGCTAATCTTTCTGGGTTTTGTATTACCCCCAGTTTTTTTTATTTTTTTTTTTTTGCCTCCCTTTTTCCCTTTTTCCCAATGCTTTTTTAATGTCTTTCCTTCACTGGTCCCCAAAAACGTACACAATATTCCATGTTTTGGCCCAACCATGTTTATCAAAAGGGAGAAAATGCTCTCACATGTCCCTATACCCCCCATTTTCCAATTTCCCTTGGGCGGGCTGCTACGGGCCCATGGATGCTCAATTAAGTTTCCCTGCCCACCATGAGTCCCAAGCCCTTCCCAGCACTTTTACCCTTTTTTTTCCCTTTTTTAACATGTAGCATGTAAGGGTTTTTTCAATCTTCAGAAAGAGATTTACGGCATAAAAAAAAAATTCTTTGAAAAAGATCCTTTTTTTGGGAAATAAAATCAGGGAATCGGCACATTTCAAAAACCACCAAACCACCCGTTCACGTCCTCCGCGTTTTCCCCAAGGAAATCGGGGAAAGGGCGTAATGAACTATTAACCCACCGTGATGTCTTTAAAGAAACAAACCCAATTTTGCACAATACCCACAGTTAAACATATGACAAAACACATATATTTTACGTTTAAAATCAAAAACCATTACATTATTATCTTTATAAAAATGAAATAGATTTTCCCTTTATCATTCAGTCCTAGAGGCCCGGGGAGTCCCTTCCCTTTATCCTTTACCCTTTTGGGACTCAAAGGAAATAGTTTTCTATGCCTACTCCTAAAATTTCTTTACAAAGTCACACGTTCAAACCCTGAAAACTAAACTTGTTAATACCCAAACCTTTGTATTTCTTGAAAAAGGGGACAAAAACCTGGGGCCCCCCTTTCCCCGTTCTTTTAAAATTAAAAATGTTCCCAATTCGTTTAAAACAAGGGAAAACCAATTTGGTTTTCCCTATATAGTGGGCCCGCCCCCTTGAAAATATCGCAAATCCCACAAAATCGGAAACGGAAAAGTTAAAAATCCTTTCCCTTTATATTTTCTATTGGACCAAGCTGTAAAAAATTTCTCATTTCTCTTAAAACAACAGAAGGGCCCAATTCCCAAACATTTGTGACCCAAAATAGGGACTAGATCTTTTTAACCAATTTTTCCTTATTTTTCCATAACTCCCTTGAATAATTAAATCCCAGATATTTTTACAGCGTCAAAATGATATTATCGGGAGTGTTTTTTGTTCTTTTTTTAATTTCCCTTCATCCATCTCTAAAAGATCCCAAAATTGCTTTCTTATTGAGTTTTAAAAATATCAAAACATATCCAAAATTTCAAAAGAAAAAATACCCTATCCATTTTTCCCTTTTTTTCTTCTTTTCTTAACAACAATTTTTTCCGTCCTGTCTGATTCCCCTATTAAATTTTTTTGTTTTAAAAGTTTCATCTTTTATCCTCAAAATCAAGCCCTTTTCAAAAAATTCCCCATGGGCCTTTCCAAAAAAATCAGAATAATCACTGTTTTTTTTCCCTTAGTCTTAAAAACTCCCCATGGGGGAGGGGATTTTTTTTTACAGGGATCCGAATAAAAAATAGTATAAGCAAAAACCGCATTGTATTTTTAGGTTTTTTTGAAACCCAGGGGTGAAATTCCCCTTCCCCCCTTTTAATCTTTTTTCCGACACCCAAAAATACTACCTTACTCCCGGCCAAATAATTAGATGTAAACTGCAAAATTAAAATTATTCAAATTGTATATCCAAAAAACTTATAAAAATTTCCTCCTTTGACCCAGACCCCATCCAACCCAGAAAAACGTCAATAAATCTTGCCCAAATTATACTATTACTTCAGAAAGGGATTATTCACTTTTGTAGATTAATTCTTTTCCCAGAATCCCAAAAAAAAAAGGTTCGAAAAAAGTGGGGTTGCAACCGGAGGTCCCCATCGCTTTTTCCTGTTCTTTGAATAAAACCAAATGTTCATTAAAACAGAATGCGTTATTTTTCTAACAAAATCCAAAAACCCCCCGGGACATAATCAATAAAAATCTGTTTTTTAAATTTATTGGTTTAAAAAAGTTTCGTACCCCCTTTTACCCCAAACCTCATTTGTTTTTCCCCGTGAAATGGGGCTGACAACATCTATTTGCCACCCCTTACCCCGAGCACCTTTAAAGGAGTGTCCAGATTCTTTTCAATAACGATTTGGTATCCACAGAAACAGGGGAGTTCTCTAAAAAATTGGGCGTAATAACCAGTCAAGATATTTTTGAGACTGGTTCTGTAATAGACCCTATACCTGAATAATCGGTCATCCCCGGTGGACATTCCCTGTTTCCCTTTTGGCCCTTTTTTTAAAAAGTACCATTTGGGTTTTGATGGTTTTTCCCCTGAATAAAACTTTCCCCAAAAAGATTAGATAGAAAAATTTTTTTTGGGAATACCTTTCGTAAAAATGTTTGTAAATTTTTCCCTTAAAATGCGGTAGGGGCTCTCTCAAAGTTTCCTTAAGTGTTTTCAAACCTTTCAACTGGGGGATTTGCTTCTCTTTTTATAGTAAATCCGATTCTGATAAAATTTTACCCCCCCTTGTTCCCGGTTCACTACTATAAAATTTTCCCTTTGGGGCCCTTAAATCTCCCTCAAAAACATCTGTTCTTCTTGGTGAGAAATTTATTTTACTCCTAGGGTATATCAATGCCCCTTTATGTCTTCAGCCCTGCTTTCCCAGAAATTTTGCCAAAAGTTGGGGGCCCCCGGGCAAGGGGGGGAAAAAAAAACGAAATTTTTTCTCCTCCCGGGAAAACTTTCCCCCAAACCTTTTCCCCCCTTATTTTCCCAAAACCATACATTCTTCATCAAAAAAGCCATTTGACTTTCAGCTAAACTCCTTATCTGGGAAAATAGATATCCCTCAAACCAAAAAAACCCTTTTTGTTTTAAAATTGTTATTTTTTATTTCCCTTTATTTTTTAAAATCTAAAACGAATCTTTGGTCTTTTACGAAACATTTTATAAAGAAATCTTTTTTCAAAGGGTTTTCTTAAATTTATCTGAAACCGTATAAATTTAAAAAAATTTTAGTCATTCAACAAAAATTTAAAACCCCCCAGGATCTTAAAACACCCCGCTTTAGAGATCCTAAAAATCTGAAAAGATTAATTTACATTTGGCAAACTCAATTTTTTCCCCCTGCTTGTGGAATTGAGAGGAAACATTTTCTCCCATTCCTCCAAAGACCAGCTTCCCCCTTGGCACCCACCCCCAAAAGTGAGGACTTTTTTCTTTTTCCCCCCCCCTCGAGGGTTTCCGCTAAAGGGGGAAATGGATTCCGAACAACATTGTCACCACCAAAAGCCCCGTCCTGATTTCCCATGGGGTTTTTCAGTCACGGGTTGGGAAACAACCCCGAATCTGTGGCCAAATAGTTTTCCCCCTTCTTAAATTTTGGTTTCCGGTTAAAAAATCCCGGGTTTTTTTAGGGTTTTCCTCCGTTTTTTTTCCTTATTATCTGTACGTTTTTTCCATTAGAAAGCAATCAAAATCGAAAATCAAACTTGTCCCCTTTTGGAACTTTAAACTTTCTTCCTTTTTTTATTTCCCTTTTTTATAATTAAATTTGGGGGGGTTTTCCTTTTTTCCCTTTTAAAAAATATTCCCTTTTGCTTTTGTCAAACGGGGTTTTTTAAATCCCCTTTAGCTGTTTCCAATTCACCACAAATTTTTTTCAAAATCCCTTTATTTATTTTGTCCAGAATAACGTTTTTAAGGGGTTTAAAGGGGTTTTTTTTTCCAAAATGGCTTTTTTTTCCAAAAACCCTTACAAAATCAGGATCATTGGAACGTAAAATATCTTTTTATACACTTTAAACCCTTTTGGGGGAAGTTCATTTTTCCCCAAAATGATCTTAAAGTAAATTTTTTGTCCAAAACAAGCCCGGGGGCCTCTTTTTCCCCCCAATTGCATCACTTTAAAAATTTTAAAGATTTTTGTACAAACATTTTTTAAATTTTATCCTTTTTTATTGGGATTTGGGGGAAAAAATTTTTGCCCCATATCCTCCCCCTCCCCTTTCATGAATTTAAAAAGGACACCTTTCTCCCGGGATCTTTTCCCTAACCCTTATCAGAAGGGGTTTGCTGCCTCCTTATTTTTAAAAAATTTGTCCATTTTCAGTGTATCCGTGGGTCTTAAACCCCAAAACACAGTAGCGAAAAACACAAAAAACTCCAAATTTAAAAAAGAAAAAGAGGGGGGCAACCCGGAAAATGTTTTTCTGAAATCCCATATGTGTATAAACAGTGGGCCATTTAATGCAAGGGGGGGGCTCAGTAAAAAAGAAAGTAGCACAATTGAAAAAATTTTAATCTTCAGAAAAAAGGGGTTTTTACGGCGCTCCCCCCAACTTTTTTCTGCAAAGAACCTTTTTTTGGAAAAAATAAAAAAGGGAATCGGCACAATTTTACAAACACAGCCCAAAAGCCTTTCACGTCCCCCGACGCTTTTCAAGGATGACGGGGGAAAAGGGCGTAAAAGATCTATTTAACTCCACCTCGATGTCATTAAAACAAAACCAGTTGCACAATACCCCCATGTTAAACATATGACAAAAACACATATATTTTACGTTTTTAAAATCTAAACCCCTTTACATTAATACCCTTTTTAAAAAAATTTTAAGATAATCGTTCCCCCTTTTAGTCCAAAGGGCCCATGCTTCCCTATCCAGTTTCCATTTGGGACTCTAACTGCAATAGGTTTTTTAATGCCCATCTTCCCCAAAAATTTTTTTTCCAAAGGGCCACGTTCTGGGCCCGCAAAACTGAACTTGAGATATATCACTACCCTTATTTCTTGCATAAAGGGAAAACAAACCTAGGGACCCTTACCAGATCTTTTTGAATAAAAATTTTTCCCGAATTTGTTTAAAAAACGGGGCGAAAAGGTTTTAAACCCATATAGAAAAAGCGCACTTGCACCTACCATATACCACCCAAAAACGGTACGGCAAGTTATAAAATTTCCCTTTTCCTTTTAGTCTATTGGACCCAAACTGTATTAATTTCTCATTTATATATATTTAAAAGAATGAGCAAATTAAACCCCATTTTGATTGCCCAAAAGGGACTAAACTCTTTAAACCCAAAACGGTACGATTTTTTTATCCAGATCAAATAGAGAACAGGATTTATTGATTATGTTGTGAGTTATTTTGGGAATTTTTTTTAGAACATAACGCATTCCCGTTTTAAAGATTTTGTGGTTCATAAAAAAACAGGAACTCATGGGGACTTTTCCCGGGCCCCACCCCACTTTGGGGAAAACCCGGTTTTTTGGGTTTGGGAAGAGAATTAATCTACAATGTGAAATTTAAACCCTTTCTGAAGTATATAGTTATTGGGCAAGGGTTTTTGACGATAAAATGAATTTTAAGGTCCCGGGTCAAAGGGGGATTTTAAGTTTTTTGGAGTATATCCCAAATTTTAATAATGTAATATGAGTTTACATCTAATTAGGCGGTAGTAAGGTAGTATTTTTGGGTGTCGAGAAGAGATTAGAGAGGAGGTTTAAATTTTCACCCGGGTTACAGAAAACCTAATCTACTAATGCTTTTTTCATTTTTACTAGTTTCCCTTCGGGTCATGTAAAAAAATCTCTCCCCATGGGCCCGTTTTTAAGACTAAGGCGAAAAAACAGTGATTTTTTTGATTTTTTGGAAAAAGGCTATGGAACTTGTTGATTGACTTAGACTCGGGAAAAGATGAGATTTTTAATATCAAAAGCAATTTTAAAAGGGCAATCAGACAGGACAGGAAAAAAAAAGAAAAAAAAAGAAGAAAAGGAAAGATGGATAGATTTATTTTTTCTTTTTAATTTGCGATATTTTTAAGTATATTAAAAAGTCAAAAAAGAAACACTGGGATTTTTAAAAATGGGTGAAGAATTTAAAAAAGAGAACAAAAGTTACTCCCCATAATTTTCTTTTTGACGCTGTAAAAATGCCGTGATGAATTAGTACATATAAATTATTGGAAAAAAAAAGGAAAAATTTGGGTTTAAAGATCTAGTCCCCATTGGTAATCACAAAAGTGGGAATTGTCCTTCTGTAAAATATGAGAAAAGAGAAATATATTAAAAACTTGTCCAATAGAGTAAAAGGTAAAGGATTTTATAAAAATTTCCCCCCTAAAACCCATTTTGTGGTATAAAGCGTATGGTGCACAGTGCGGGTTCAAATATAAAAGGTAAAACCATTCGTCCGTTGTTTAAACGAATTCCCGGAACATTTTTTTTCAATAAGAAAAGGTAAGGGGGGCCCCCCCGGTTTGGTCCATATGCCAAAAATACATGGTAGTGATTTTATCACAAGTTTTGTTTTTCGGGATTTGAACGTGTGACTTTTATAGAAATTTTAGGAGATAGGCATAGGGAAAATATTTTCAGTTAGAGCCCAAAAGGATAAGGGGTAAAGGAAGCACTCCGGGGCCCCTAGGACTGAAAGAAAGGAACCCATCTATTTTTCATTTTTATAAATAATAATGGGAAAAGGTTTAAAATTTTAAACGTAAAAAATATTGTTTTGTCAAAGTTTAAAAATTGGGGGGGTAAATTTTGCAACTGGTTTTGGGCTTAATGACATCACGGGAGGGGTTTTTAAAAAATGCATTACCCCCACTTCCCGATCCAAAAGCCTTGAGAAAACGTTGGAGGACGTGAAACGGGTTGTTGGCTGTGTTTGTGAAATGTGCCGATTCCCTGATTTTATGTTCCAATAAAAGGATTTTTGCAGAAGAAGTTGGTTGGCGCGTAAATACTCTTTCTAAAGTTTTGAAATTCATTGTGCTACTTTGTTTTTACTGAGCACCACCCGTCTGATTAAATGGACACTGTTCTATACACTATATAGGACTACAGAATGTATACCGGTGCCACCTCGTTTTCTTTTTTGAATGGAGTTATGTAATGGATTTTGCCTCCCCATGTGCATAACCTTGCATTTATCTGTGTTAAACCTCATCTGCTATTTCCTGCCCAGAACTCCAACTTATCCAGATCCCTTTGTAAAAACACATTTCCTCTATTGTTGTTGATTACTTTACAGAGTTAGTTTTCATCTCCCAAAGATTGATTTCTCTGGGGAAATCCTTGTGTAAGATCATTAATGAAAATGTTTGAAGAGGATGGGGCCCCCAATACTAAATCCTGGGGTTACCCAAAAGTAACAGGATCCAGTCTGAGTATGTACCATTAATTACCACTCTTTGTTTTCTATCTCTGAGCCAGTTGCTTACCCACTTGCACATATTTTCCCCCAGTCCAAGCATTCTCATTTTATTTACCAACCTTTTATGTAACACTGTATCAACTGCTTTAGAAAAAATCTAGATATATGACATCCAGTGCCTCACCCCTATCCAGTCTAGAACTAACTTCCTCATAGAAGCTGATGAGATTAGTTTGATAGGAACGATCCTTCATAAACCCATGCTGGAACGGCGTTATACATTTATTTTCAGTGAGATAATCCAGGATAGTATCTCTAAGAAAACCTATAAACATTTTAGCCACAACAGAGGTTAAGCTCACCGTCCTATAGTTTCCAGGATCACTTTTTGACCCCTTTTTGAATATTGGCACCACATTTGCTATGAGCCAGTCCTTTGTTACTCGTTACTATACAGTCCATAAATATGAAGAATAGGGGCCTTTCTATCACATTACTTAATTTCCTTAGGACATGCGGGTGTATACCATCAGCACCTGGTGATTGTCTATTTTAATCTTCTTAACAAGACAAGAAACATTTAAGTTGGAGTTTACCTCATCCCTCTGTTCATCAACAGGAAGGTCATCCTCCTCGGTAAATACAGTGGAGAAGAAATTGTTTAATAGGTTTGGTTTTTTCTCATCGCCTTTCACAATATCTTCCTCAATACTTTTCTAGGGGCCAACATTTTCTGTTTTAATCTTTTTACTATTTATGTAGATAAAAATTATTTGGGGGCTAGTTTTACTTTCTATGGCAATATGTCTTTCTGTCACCAGCTTTGCTGCCTTTATCAATTTTTTACATATTTTATTTTTTTCCTTATAGTGTTTTTGTGCCTCTTCACTGCCCTCCTGTTTTAGTAGATGTAACGCTTTCTTTTTGTTTTTTATTGCCTCTTTTACATCCCTGTTGATCCACATTGGGTTTTTCTGGTTTCTAATTATTTTATTACCCTAAGGTATGTACCTCTCACAGTGGTCGCCTAGGATGTTTTTAAAAATATCCCATTTATTTTTTGTTCTGCCATTTTCAAACACCTTGTCCCAGTCAATACAGTTTAGGGCCTCTCTAAGCAGAATAAAATTAGCCTTCCTAAAATTCAGTGTTTTTGTGGCTCTCTGACAAAAAACTCTCTTGAAGGATAAATGGAAATGTATTATATTATAGTCACTATTTCCTAGATGCCCCTCAGCCTGAACCTTTATTACTCTGTCAGGTCTATTAGTGAATATTAAGTCTAGAAGGGCCTTTCCTCTAGTCGGTTCCTGCACCATTTGGTAGAGGTAATTATCATTAGTTATTGACAAAAACCTGTTTCCTTTATGAGAGCTACAGGTTTCAGTTTCCCAATTGATGTCTGGATAGTTAAAGTCGCCCATAATAACAACCTCATTCAGATTAGCCGCTTCATCTATTTTTCTGAGGAGTACATCTTCCATGGGTTCTGTTATATTTGGGGGCCTATAGCAGACCCCTATTAGTATTATATTGTTATTGTTACCCCCATGTATATTTACCCATAATGATTCCACATGTTTATTACCTGTACCTATATCTTCCCGCAGTGTTGGCTTCAGACAGGATTTTACATAGAGACAGACAGACTGTAACCCTGAAAGTTAACCGCCCAGTCCTAGCTCTCATCCAGCCATGTTTCAGTTATCCCCACTATGTCATATTTTTCTTCAACAATTAATAATATTAGTCCATTTATTTTGTTGGTCAGACTCCTGGCATTGGTCAGCATGCAATTTAGAGATTTTTCTGTTTTTATTCCTTTCTCCCTGCTCTTTTTAACTATTGCTACACCCCTTCCCTCCACTCCACCCCCTGCTTTATTCCTAATTTTCAGCTCTCTATCTTCACTATCTTGCATGCTATATTTGTATTTATCCTCCCCCTCAGTCCCTAGTTTAAATATTCCTCCAACTTCCTGGCCATTCTGTCTCCCAATACAGCTGCACCCTCCCCATTTAGGTGCAGCCCGTCCCTAGCATTGAGTCTGCAGCTAAGACAGAAGTCAGGCCAGTTCTCCAAAAACCCAAATCCCTCTTTCCTACACCAATTTTTGAGCCACTTATTCACCTCTCTAATCTCCTGCTGCCTCTCTGGTGTGGCCCGTGGAACAGGTAATATTTCTGAAACTACTACTTTGGAGGTCCTTGCCTTGGGCTTTTGGCCTAAGTCCCTGAAATCATTTTTAAGGATTAATAGTTCAACTAGAACGCAACCGAGCAATAAGAGAACTGGACATGGGTGGTGCAGTTTTTGCTAATAATGCAGAATTTAACAAACAATTTATTTTACAAATGTTAAAAGATTCTTTTACATATGGTCTACTTCACACTAATCCCACTCTCATTTAGGACAAATTGAAATCTCTGTTACAAAGATAAATGGAGATGGGAATACTTACTGAGGAAACAGGGGAGAAAGGGACTGCTCAGTGATCTCTATTTTTTATTCCTTTGCCGAGATTGTCGCAGGTCAATGAGTGAGAAATTAGGATTGTGGATCAACCACCTTCTGCAACCTCTTGTTGTGAGTTTACCTGGCTACATGCGTGACTCTAAACATCTAGTTGCACATTTAAGCAAAACAAAATGGCTACAAAATTACTCTTGGGTGTCTTGAGATGTAATTGGGATATATTATTAATTATTATTATTCTTCTTATTTATTTTAGAGCGCCATTGATTCAAGGGTGTTGTACATTCAAGGGGAGTTACATAAATAACAAATGTTGAAGAAATACAATGGTGACGAAAATAGATACAATTCTTTTACTGGAGAATTGATTGATTTCATGTGTGTTGTGTTTTTACTGGAGCACAATTATTTCCGCTTTGATAATCATTTTTTCATACATAAATGTGGAGCTTCTATGGGTGCCTACCTTGGTAAATACATATATAGCAGCATGGGAAGATTTTTTTGTTATTGAGAATCCAGTCCGTTTTCCTCCCATACTAGGTAGTATGGTGGCTATATAGATGACATGCTTCTATTATGGCAGGAACCAGAGAAGGAAGTAGTAGATTTCATACAATACAATTTTTTGGATGTCACTTTCATGGGTGGTCCGAATGATAATATAGTGGTTTCCCCATATAGAAAGAACTCATCTTATAATGCCACCCTATTAGCAATCTCATGCCATCCCCCCATATGTTATCAACAATAATCTGTTGGGTGAAGTCACTAGAATTAAATTGAACTGTTCTATGAGCTCGATATTGTAATGGCTGTGGGTAATCGATCCACTGGACCACTGCAAGTGGTGGCATAATTCACATCAGGGAGCGGAGTCTAAGAGGCACCTGGTATTCACCAGAGTCTGCTGACTGCAGCTGGTCTTACTGAGGCAATAGACCTCCAGGTCGCTTTCTCTAAGGCAATGAGGGCACATAGATGTGGAAAGGTGTAAGGGGAAGAGGCAGGACTAAACAGGCAGTGCCCGTGCGATAACAAATCACCGGCGTGCTGGTCCTTTACATTTTACAGAGCTGACATGTGCATGCCCCAGAGAGCAGGGATGCACACACCGGGCACCATGAGAGCAGCGAGGAGTGAGAAGAGGTGATTACGAGCACCCGTGTCCAGAGCTGCAAGGAGAAAGATATGGGTGCGTCCGCGACCCACAGTGCAGAAAGTGTGGACACCCATAACAATACTCTCTTCTTTTTGGCCCGATTTAATTTTAGCGGGAAGTCCTGGTCAAGAATGTTGTCCTTGGTGGAATCAGCTTGAGGAGATGGAGAGGACCAATTGTTTGAGGTGAGAGACAAGGAAAGAGTCCAGAACCTGAATCATAGGAGGAAGACGGAGTTTATAGGCCACTGGTAAAATCTGCTGCAATACGTTAAAAAGATCCAAGAAACGTGGACCCAGCTTATAATAGGGAATATTCAGCCGTATGTACTTTGTAGATAGCCACACCTTATTTTCCGGGGGAAAGAATGGAGATTGTCTTCTCTTTTTATCAGCTTTACTCTTCATGCAGAAACGGCTCTTTGTAAGAAGAGTCACGTTTCTTGCCAGATAGTCAAAAAGTCCCGGACTTGAGCATCCACGGCAGGGAGCAGATTTGTAGTGGGAGTGGAGGACGAGGAGGCTGGCCATAAACTGTATAGAAGGGTGAGGCACCGCCAGAGTCAGAATCCAGATGGTTATAGGAGAATTCTGCCAAGGGTAGAAGGAGGTCGATGCGCTGAGGTGTGGATTCCAGGCCTACTACATAAAAAGCATGGGAGAGGGCATCAGCCTTGACATTCTTATCAGCAGGTCTGAAATGGATCAGGAAATTGAACCTGGAAAAGAAAGGGGACCATCTAGCTTGCCGAGGATATAGATGCTGGGCCGTCTGGAGCTAGAGTAGATTTTTATGGTCTATGCAGATGTTGACCGGATGACAAACCCTTTACCTGATGAGATTCTAGATTGTCCAAGAAGACCAAGATATCATCCAGATATACAACAACGCAGAGTGCAAGAGGTCCGTGAAGATCTCGTTAACAAATTCTTGAAAAATGGCATGAGACCATAGACCGAAGGGCATCACTAGATACTGAAAGTGAATGTGGTTTTCCATTCATCTCCCTCACAGATTTGGATGAGGTTATAGACTCCTCACAAGTCCAACTTCGTGAAGAGCTTGGCACCCCAGAGACGGTCGAAGAGCTCAGAGATTAGTGGTAGCGGATATCATTTTTTTACGGCTATCTTGTTGAGATCCTGATAGTCTATGACGTGACGGAGTGAACCATCTTTTTTATCCATAAATAAAAATCCTTCAGGAGAGGAAGTATTGCAGATCAACCCTGTTTGGCAGTTCTCTTTAATATAGGCCGACATGGCCCGAGTATCTGGCACTGACGACGGATAAATCCTACCCTGTGGAGGGGGAGGATCTGGCAGAAGGTCTATTGGGCACTCCTAAGGCGGATGAGGAGGAAGTCTCTCCACCTGCTTCTCTGAGAATACATCAACATGTGACTCCACCCATTTGCCAACTGAGAACTGGAGCATCACGCTGTAACCACGGAAGTCCCAGAAGGACTGCAGAGGAGGCAACACGTAGAACTCAATTCTTTCTTTGTGCAATCACCACTTGGAAACATAAAGGATCAGTGAGAAACACTCAGGCATTCATCGTTAATGGAAGAGGCTTGGCAAGCTGGACCGCTAGAAGACGATACATAGAGACCAGATATGCATCAACAAAGTTCCCGGCTGATCCAGAATCCATGAAGGCAGAAGCTTGGAACTTGACACCAGATGAGGTACAGAATTGGACCGGCATGGCCAGACGTGGAGAAATAGTGTTCACATCTAGGGACGCCTCTCCCACGTAGCCTAGGTGCGGTAGTTTCGTGGACACAATGAACAGTCCATACAGCGGGGTTCAGGACTGGCGCAGTAGAGGCAAAGATTCTACTGTCGTCGACAGGACCATTCTTGCTATGACTGGTGGGCTCTGTCCACTTGCATGGGTTCTTTCGAAGCAGTCATTGTTGGAGGAAGTGGAGGCTTTTCAAACACCAGAGCAAGGCGTGGAAGGCGGTGCAGACAGACTGGTGTGCATTCAGTATGATCTTGGCGGAGCTCCTTCTCTCTCTCAGCAAAGCGTATGTCAGTGCAGGTGAAAAGGATGTGATCACTCAATGATGACGGAAGGTCTCGACCAGCCAGCTCATCTTTACTCTGCCTGTGAGGCCCTTCCAGAACATAGCAACAAGGGCCACGTTATTCTATGACAGTTCAGAGGCAAGAGTATAAAACACTGTGGCATATTGCCTGACTGTGGAATCTCCTTGCTGTAGATCAAACAGAGCAGTCGCAGTGGAAGATGCAAGTGCGGGTTACTCGAAAACGCTACAAAATTCGTCCAGCGATCACTGGATCATTCCTGTCACAAAGGGGAGTGGCCCATGCTAATGCTTCCCTAGTGAGAAGACTAACCACAAATGCCACCTTGGAGTGTTCTGTGAGATATTGGTTAGCCATGACTTCCACGTGCATGGTGCACTGCATAATTAAGCACCGACAGGCTTTAGATTTTCCATCATATTTGGTCGGCAAGCAGAGATGCAGTTTGGGGCCGACAGACACCGTAGGAACTGCAGGATGAGGCATAGTAGCTGGAGTAGATGGCTATATTTGACCAGCATCAAGGTTCTTCATGGTGGACAACTGATTGATTTTTTGTGCCTGCTGGGTGATGTGTTGAGACTGTTGGGCCACTACAGTGGGATCCATGGCCGAATCTAACTGTAACAGCTCTGGGTAGTGGATTTACTGGACCACTGCAATCAGTGGTATAAGCCACGTCAAGCAGCGGAGTCTAAGGGGCCTCTGGTTTTCCCCAGAACTGCCCGAATTGTGCTTGCTGTGGCAAGAGACACCTACCCCTGACACCACTTACTTGTGGTGGCAGTCGAGGTGTAGCGAGGTACAGAATTGGATGACAGGCAAGTAAGTCGGGGACAAGCAGGAATGTCAGGGCAGGGC
>JAODAL010073743.1:0-14631 GCA_025379985.1 Phyllomedusa bahiana
GTTTTTTTGCTTTTCCCCAAAAAAACCGTCTTTTTCAACGCCAAAAATATAAAAATTTTTCCTGTAGCCTAATTCACAAGCAAAGGTTAATTACAAATGTAATCTTGTTGTGTGGGTAGAAAAAACGCAATTGTAACGTACAAAGCACTATTTTGGGCTCTTTTTGGGCAATTTACATCCCGGGGTTTTAATAAGCGTTGTTTTTTCTGGTGTGCTACAAAAAAACCTCTTTTTTTAACGCCCAAAAAATTAAAAATTTTTTCCCTTTGCCTTTCACAAGCAAAGGTAAAAAACAACAGTATCTTGTTGTGGGCTAGAAAAAAACCAATTTAACACGCTCAAAGCTAAATATTTTGTGGGGCTAATTCTTTGGGGGCCCAATTTAATCCGGGGGTTAAAAAAAGCGTTTTTGTGGTGTGCGACCCCCCAAAAAACCCTCCTTTTCCACCCCAAAATAAAAATTTTTCCCGTACCCTAATTCACAGCAACAGGTTATTATAACTTTATCTCATTGTTTTGTGTGGCGTAGAAAACCGCAATCGTAAAACGCTACAATCTATTATTTGTGCCGGCACAATTCTTTGGCGCAATTTACATCCAGGGTTAAATAAGCGGTTTGTTTTGCTGTGTGCTGACCCGCAAGAAACTCGTCTTTTTTCAACGCCAAAATATATAAATTAGTTCCTGTAGCCTAATTCACAAGCAAAGGTTAATTACAACTGTATCTCTTGTTGTGTGCATAGAAACACGCAATTGTAATACCTACAAAGCTACTATTTGTGGGGCTCAATTCTTTGGCGCAATTTACATCCAGAGGGGTTAATTAAGCGATTTTTTTGGCTGCTGTGCTGACCCAAAAAATGTCTTTTTATCAACGCCAAATTATATACATTTTTCCTTACCTAATTCACAAGCAAAGTTTAATTAAAACTGTATCTCTTGTTTTTGTGGCTAGAAAACCACGGCAATTGTAACGACGCTACAAAGCTACTATTTTGTGGGGCTCAATTCATTTAGTGCAATTTACATCCAGGCCAGGGTTAATATAAGCGTTGTTTTGCTGGTGTGCTTGACCCCAAAAAACCGTCTTTTTCAAGCGCCAAAATATATAAATTTTTCCTGTAGGCCTAATTCACAACAAAGGTTTATTTACTACTGTATCTCTTGTTGTGTGGAGTAGAAACACGTCAATTGTAACACGCCTACAAACTACTATTGTGGGGCCTCAATTCTTGGCGTCAATTTACCATCCAGGGGTTAATTAAGCGTTGATTGCTGGGTTTGCTGACAAAAATAAAACCGTCTTTTTCAGACGGGCCAAAATATATAAATTTTTCCTGTAGCCTAATTCAGCAAGCAAAGTTAATTACAACTGTATCTCTTGTTGTGGTGGCGTAGAAACACACGCAATTGTAACGCGCTACAAAGCTACTAATTTAGTGGCTCAAATCTTTGGTGCAATTTACATCCAGGGGTTAATTAGCGTTGTTTTTGCTGTGGTGCTGACCCCAAAGAACACCGTCTTTTTCAACGCCAAAATATATAAATGTTTCCCAGTAGCCTAATTCACCGAAGCCAAAGGTAATACAACTGTATCTCTAGTTGTGTGGCATAGAAAACACAGAATTGGTAACACCACAAAGCTCAATTTTGTGGGGGCTAAATTCCTTTGAGCGCAATTTAACCATCCAGGGTTAATTAAGCATGTTTTGCTGGTGTGCTGACCCCAAAAAAAGCGTCTTTTCAACGCCAAAATATATAATTTTTTTCCATGTAGCCTAATTCACAAGCAAGGTTAATTACAACTGTATCTCTTGAGTTTTGTGTCTAGAAAACATGCAATTGTAACACACTACAAAGCAACTATTTTTGTGGGGCTCAATTCCTTTGGCGCAATGTAATCCTCCAGGGGTTAATTAAGCCGTTGTATTTTGCTGTTGCTGACCCCAAGGAACCATTTTTTTTCAACGCCAAAATATATAAATTTTCGTGTAGCCTAATTTCACACGCAAATGGTTAATACAACTGTTTCTCATGTTGTTTGGCTAGAAAACACGCCAAGTGTAACACTCGACAAAGCACTATTTTGGGCTATCAATTCTTTGGGCAATTTACATCCAGGGGGTTTAATATAAATGCGTTGTTTTTGCTAGGTCGTGGTGCTTGACAACCCTAATAAAACCGTCCTTTTTTTTTCAACGCCAAAATATATAAATTTTTCCCTGTAGCCTAATTCACAACAAGAGTTAAATTACCACTGTACTCTGTTGTTGGCGTAGAAAAACACACAATTGTAACACGCTACAAAAGCTGATTATTTTGTGGGGCTCAATTCTTTGGCGCAATTTACCATCCAGGGGTAATTTACCGTTGTTTTGAGCTGGTTGTGCTGATGAACCCCAAAAACCTCTTTTCAACGCCAAAATATACAAATTTTTCCTGTAGCCTAATTCACAAGCAAATGTTAAAATTAACCAACTTTATCTCTTGTGTTGTGTGGCGTAGAAAACACGCAATTGTAACACGCTACAAAGCTACTATGTTGTGTGTGGGCATCAATCCTTTTGGCGCAATTATAGGCCAGGGGTTAAGATTAAGTGTTGTTTTGCTGTGTGTGGCTGACACCAAGAAACCGTTCTTTTTCAACGCCAAAATATATAAATTTTTCCTGTAGCCTAAATAACAAGCAAAGGTTAATACAACTGTAATCTCTTGTTGGTGTGTGGCTAGAAAACACGCAATTGTATCAACGCTACAAAACTATCAATTTTGTGCGGCTCAATACTTTTTGGTCGCAGTTATACATCCAGGAGTTAATTAAGCGTTGTTTTCGCTGGTGTGCTGACCCTAAGAAACCGTCTTTTCAACGCCAAAAATATATAAATATTGTTCCTGTATAGCCTAACTCACAAGCAAAGGTTAATTACAACTGAATCTCTTGTTTGTGTGGCGTAGAAAACACAGCATTGTAACACGCACAAAGCTACTATTTTGTGGGGTCTCAAATTCTTTGGCGTCATTTTACATCCAGTATAAAATAAAGCGGTTGTTTTGCTGGTGTGCTGACAAAAATAAACCGTCTTTTTAAAAGCCAAAATATATAAATTTTTACTGTAGCCAAAATAACAAGCAAAGGTTAATTACAACAGTATCTCTTGTGTGTGGCGTAAAAACAACGCAATTTGTAACACGCTACAAAGCTACTATTTTGTTGGCTCTATTCCTTTGGCGCAATTTACTTCCAGGGGATTCAATTAAGCGCTTTGTTTGCTGGTGATGCTGACAAAAATAAACTGTTCCTTTTTCAACGCCAAAATATATACATTTTTCCTGTAGCCTAATTCATGTCCGACAGTTAATTAAGCCTGTTTGTGCTTTTTACATTTAGTAAAACACACAGTGTTTTTAAACTACACATAAAAACTAAATATTTCCTGGCCATTTGTGGAGAGCAATTTATATCCAAGGGTTACACCCAGCTTTGTTTACTGGATTCATTTGGAGTCAAAACACAGGGTGTGTAAATTAATCATATACAGATATCCTCACAATCTGTGTCTGACATTTTAGAACAAACAGTAATTCATGGACAGAGAGGATGAAGGTCTGCACCTGCGAGTGGCAGTGGCACAAACTACCTGGAACAGGCCCAGGTCGCAGCACAGCAAGGGTACGTCGCAGCAGGGGTCACTTCAACTCGGTGAGCCATCACCTGCCCGCTGTCATCTAGCGGCTGTGTTTTGTTCAGCAACCCAATGGTTTCGTTGATTGTTTAACTAGGTTCATCCTCTTCCTCCCAGATTGACATCTGACAACCCCAGCAAGAGTCGGTGGGGAAACCTCAGACACAACCATAGTTGGACATGGCCCCCTGGAGCGGGTCAGCGGCCCCTCACCCTGTTCCTCAGCCCGGCCTCTGTCCCATCCGGTTCCCTCAGCCCAGAGATCTACTATGTGTCACTGGCTCAGCGCCACTATAACGGAGGATGAAAATTTGAGGAGGGCAGTCAGGCAGCTACTTGGCAGCGAAGAAATGGGGCCAATATCGCCTGCATCATGTCAGTAGGCCGGCAAAGTAAATAGATGTGGAGAGTGGCATGGAGGACATGTTGTGAGAGGTCAGCCTCGCATACCAAGACCGTGATGAGGACAGCAGTGACTAATTGAAACACACATAGATATGATGTAGCCGACCGGCACTTGGGAGCCGGTGAGGCAATGGCCTTCATCATTGTCAGGATAAGAGGCGTCAGCTTAGCGCGTCAGGCAGAAGCGGCAGCCCAGCAAAGTGGGCTCGTGGGCCGTGAGGGTCAGCAGATAGCAGCAGTGTGAGGTCGGGAGCCAAGCGGCCCACGGGGTAAAAAACCCGCATTTTCGCAGTCCAAGAAAGTAGCGGGCACAGGGCTCAGCGCGGCAGGCGGCGGCAGTATTCTCTCAGTGCGGATGCATTGGCTGTAAAATCCGATACTCCGGGGCGGTGTGGCAAATCTTTGCTAAGACACCGGAGAGCCGAATAGGTGTAATATGTAGAATCTGTGCAGAAAAGTGAAGCGTGGCCAGGGTGCAACCTTTGGCACCACGCCTACGACACCTGGCAGCGTCACCATCCGGTGGCCTGGGAGAAACATGGCTCATGATGGTGGTCCATCCTGCTGCCGCAGCAACAGCAGCAGCAGCAGCGCCAGTGGCACGCATTGCCGTTGCAGCCAGTCAAGTCTCCACCACCTCTGCAGAAGGGACTGTTTCTCTTTGACATCATCTCCGCGGTCCTGATGCTCCTGCTTCCTCGCTACTCATGGCGCCAGCAGACGTTTCAGCGAGGCGTATTTGCAAAGAGACAACATATCGTCCAACCATCCTAAGGTGCACGCACTGACCGTGCTCTGTCCCCAAGTTGTTGTACTTGCAGTCCCTCCTTCCTCCTTTCCCAAATGGTGGACTCTAGCACCGTTCATCAAAGAACCTAAAAACGGCTTAGTGCCGAGCTGAAGATGGAGAGTTAAAAGGTCGCCGTAATTTCTTTTCCAAAAATGCAGTACCAGCACTTCATAAATATGTAGAACAGAAGGTTGGACAGTTCCTTGGAAGCTAATCGGTTTATGTTCCAAGCACGGCAAGCGCGGACGTCTGAGCTTAACTACGGTCAGGGCCCGTACATGTCCTTTACGGCCACTGTGTGAATGTGCTTCCAGCCCAGCACACCACAACTGACAGAACGCCCTTGTCCACCTCCAAGTAGTCAAAACTGGGCTGCACCTGCGCCAATGTCCCCCTCCTCCTCCTCCACCACCACCACCACTCAAGCCTCCACAAGTACTCTGCTCCATCAATACCACATGTGCTAGGGCACAGCGGTGTCACGCAGTTTTCTACCCCTGGCTTGCCTCGCGAAACAATCACAGCAGGGGAGGAACTGCTACGTGAGTCATGCAGCAAGAAATCGATGTGGTGGCTTTCTCTGCGCCAACCTGCAAAACGGAACCATGTGTGACGGACATGGAATTAATATTTGTCCGCGATGCAACTGAGAGGGAGGTCCATCGCCGTGCATGCGCACAGTGTTCAACTGGTTTTGAAAAGGTTCCCTGAAGTCTTCCACCGATCAGAACATTCTTAAATGGCCATGAAAACTGTGCATGCACTATTATCCATTCGTACAAAAGCCAGGTAACACCCTCCTCGAGTTGCAGCGGCAGAACAGCCTCCCTCCAACACACCTCTGATATGCGATGTTTTCCACCCGTTGAATCCAGCCTGCCCATGTTGACCGACTGTATGAACAGAGAAAGGCCAGTTAACGATTTCTGATGATCCAGCAGACAGAAGTACTCCCCTGTGTAACGTTTGATGTCAGCCAGTGGCAGCTCATGCGTGAGATCACCTGCCGTTATGTTGAGGCCATTCGAGGAGCGCGACGTTATTTGTCAGTCAGCCCCACCCCCACCTCCAACCCCGCCCCGCCAGGACTAAACTGGAATGAAATAACATCAATGCACTGCTTCCATGTCCTGGAACATATGCTGAAAAATCTGTCTGGGCAGGGGGACTGGAGACCGTAGGCGTATCTACCTCACGTGCCACACCACATGAGTCCGGTGGGAACTGAAATTGTAGGAGGAGGAGGAGGAGGAAGGACATTGGAGCAGAAAGCATTGTTCTGGTGAAATGAGTGATTTCCAACCAGGTGACAGAGAAGGAGGAGCAGGAGCAGCTGTAGGAGGTGGATGGAGATGGAAGGAAGACGAGCAGATGACCCCCAAGTCACCGGCAGTATACGAGTGGAAATGGAGGCAGGATCCCCGCGGAGTCCACTATGCCAGATGGCCCGCAGCATCCTTATTTGCCCTGGCCTATGACAGCCGAATAGTCCGCAATCCGGGATGACTCTGGCTCTCCACCCTATTGGGACCCACGCTACCGGTCCCCAAAATTGGAGCCTTTTTCCCAGGCTATTGAGAGGAAGACAAACTCAATACTATATGGGAAATTACTCCTGTAATCAGTTGGCTGCTGCCTATGTGCGGCATTCGTCCCTCCTCTGACTGGTCTGACCGGGGGATTCCTCAGCGCTCACGTACTACTTGCGCCCGCGGCTGCTGGGGGAAGGTGTGGGTGGGGGGGAAGTAGCGTACCAGCCCATCAGTATAACTAAGTCCAGGAGTCACACTGATTGATCAAGCTTCCATCACCCGCCTAGTGAGGAGGGCAGCTCCGCCAGCAGGCAGCACCAGACCTGGAGCAGCCCTGAACCAACAGTTGTGGCCACTGGGCACAGGAACTCTGCCACCCCAGTAGAAGATCCGCTGGACTACTGGGCAGCCAAACTGGATGAATTTGGCCGCAACTTGCCGAGTTTGCAGTGGAGAAGCTGTCCAGCCCTATCCAGTAGTGTGGCATCAGAGCGGGTTTTTTCAGTGCGGCGGGGGCCATCGTACCCCAAGGAAACCCGCTTGTCCACGTGGGAAATGTGGAACTGACAGACCTTGTCAAAGATGAATTCAGGCGTGAATCGCCAGGATTTACACACACCAATGCCTTAGGCGTCAGTCTGGGTTCCAAACTAACTGCCTCAGCCACTATTCTGATGCCACCCACCCACCGATACCACACATCTGCTGACAGTTTCTCCATCTGCCTACCACTACACATCTTTACCAGGACTGGTATTGCCGCACCCACCTCAACACTCTGTCATTGTGCCACTCTATGACCTCATTCTGCTGCTGCTGTTAGTGTTGCCCGTGACATTCACCACTGTGTCATTGTGCCACTGTCTGACCATCATGCTGCTTGCTGGGCTGCTGCCCATGTCCTCACCACACAGTGTCATTGTCCACTGGGGCCTGACCTCAATTCTTCAGCCGCCGTGACCTCCGCTCGTCAGTCCTATGTGCCACTCTGTGGCTTCCTCCTGATTTTGCCGCCTCCATAATGTCATGTGCCACTGCAGATCTCATTGCTGCTGCTGTCGTGACCCTCCACACTGTCTAAGTGCACTCTGTGGCCTAATACGTTTGGACTGCCTCCAGAATGTCATTGTGCCACTGCCTGATCTCATACTGCTGCCAGTTGATCCCTCCACAGCTGTGTGATTTGTTGACACTCAGTAGGCCTAATACTGTTTTGCTGCCATCCAGAATGGCATTGTGCCACTGCCTATCTCATGCTGCCTGCTTGTCGTGACCTCCACACTGTATCATTGTGCCACCTGTGGCCTAATACAGTTTAGCCGCCATCCAAATGTCATTGTGCCACTGCCTGATCTCATAGCTGCTGTGCCGTGACCTCCACACTTGGTGATTGTGCCACACTGTGGCCTAATACTGTTTTTGCTCGGCCTCCAGAATGTCATGTGCCCACCTGCCATATCTCATGCTGCTGCGTCGTGACCTTCCACCCGTATCCTTGTGCCACTCCTGTGGCCTAATACTGTTTTTTGCCCCTCCATAATGTCATTGTGCCACTGCCTGACCTCAACTGCAGCCGCCGTGACCTCCACACTGTGTGATTGTGCCACTCTGTGGCACTAATACTGTTTAGCCCCTCCAGAATGTCATTGTGCCACTGCCTGATCTCCATACTCTGCCTGGCCGTGACCGCCACACTGGCGATTGTGCCACTCTGTGGCCTAATACTGTTTTGCCGCCCCAAATGTCATTGGTGCCACTGCCTGATCTCAGCTGGCTGCTGTCGTGAAACCTCCACAATATATCATTGTGCCACTATTGGCCTAATACTGTTTTGGCACGCATCCAGAATGTCATTGTGCACTGCCTGACCTCATACTGCTGCCTGTCGCCGTGACCTCCCACTCTCAGATCCATTTGGGCCACTCTGTGGCTTTCTCGTGTGTATTTTGCCACCATCCATAATGTCCATTGTGCCACCTGCCTTGACCACATTCTGCTGTGGCTGCCGCAGTCACCGCTTCCACACTCTGTCCACTAAAGTTGCCACCTGAGCTCTCAGCTTGTTTTTTTCCAGCTTTCGCCTTGTCATGATTTTATCAGGCTACATTCCCGCTTTGAGTTTTTTTGGGGTCAGTTTGCCCTCTTAGTGCCCAGGGAATTTTATAGTGAAGGCGATTCAAAACGGCGGCATTCATCCTGCTTGTCAAACTCAACACACATTTGTATGAAACCAAACCAAGCTCCCTCTGCATAAATTAAGCATGGCACAATGTTCTACCAGACACCCTGCAGGCTCTGTGCAGCGTGGAATCAGCTGCTTTTTAACGCGATTCGTGCCGAAGTAATTTAGACCGAAATTATTTTTGTCGGAAAATTCGGCGAAGTGACCGATTCGAATTTTTGAGAAATTCGCCCATCTCTAGTTAGTACAATAAACCTCATTTAAATCCGGAAATATTACTGTGTCCATCAGTTATTAGCTATATCAAATTGAAATGGCTGTTGCAAACGCCCCAAATATTTTATAACTAAAAATGAAAAAATTAATAGGGGTGCCCAAACTTTTTCATATGACTGTAACACTAAAATGTTACCTCTTTAGGAGCCTGTTCAGACTACAACATCTCAGGGAGTGAAAAGAACTTGCTACTGAATAATCCTGCATTGGTTTAAAAGAGGTAGGCGGAGTGCAACAAGCCAATGAGGTTGCCATTCGCCATACAAACTGCACATCCAAAAGCATTTTTTGAAAGAAAAAAAAAAAAACGTAAGCATAGGTGCACACTGGCAAGGAATTTTAAAATATTATATATATTCCAAAAATTTTTGGGGGAAACTAAAAACTAAGCAAAAAATCAAAGGCTATAGGGTTATTTTAAATGCCTTTTGCTAAGGAAATTGTGAAAACGGGATTTTGTTCACAGTTTTGATAAAAAGTTTAACTCACTCCCCAAATTTCGTCAAGAGGATCCCAGCACAGGTAGTTCCAACACTAAAATGTTACCCCCTTTAGACCTGTTTAGACTATAACATCTCAGGGAGTGAAAAACTTGCAAATGAATAATCCTGCACTGGCTTAAAAAGAGGGAGGGGAGTCAACAAGCCAAAGGGTTGCCTTTTGCCATACAAAAGCAAAAAACTTTATTTGACTCTGTATCCAAAAGCATTTTTTGAAAAAAAAAACAAATTAAGCATAGGTGCAAACTGGCAAAAGGCAATAACTATACTCTATATATTCCCAAAAATCAGTGGTCACTAAAACTAAGCAAAACATCAAAGGGGATATAGGAATTTTTTAAAAGATTTTGCTAAGGAAATTTTGAAAAACCCGGGATTTTATCACATTTTTATCAAAAATGTTTTTTAAACTCACCTCCAATTGCGTCAAGGGATCCCAGACAGGGGTTTCCAACACTAAAAAAGTTACCTCTCTGGGCCTGTTCAACTTAAAATCCAGGGGGAAAATAACTTGCTACTGAATAATCCTGCATGGTTTAAAAAAGGTAGGCGGAGTGCAAAAGCCAATGAGGGTTTCCCTTCCCCATAAAACTGCAAAAAACTTTATTTTTACTTTACAGTTGGACAATTTTTGCTTGCCCGTTTGCAATTAACTGCAAAAACTTTATTTGATCTGCACTCCAAAAGCATTTTTTTTTTTTAAAAAAAAAAGAAAAAAAAAAAGCATTGGTGCACAATTCAAGGCAATAACATAACATTCCCCAAAAATATGGGCAAACTAAAAATAAACAAAAAAATCAAAGGGATATAGGAAATTTTTTTTTAAAAAGCATTATGCTAAGGAATTTGAAAACCCGGGGTTCTTAGTTACAGTTTTGACAAAATTTTAAACTCACCTCCCAATTGCTCAAGGGGTTTCCCCGCACAGGAAATTCCCCAAAACTAAAATGTTATCTCTTTAGGGCCTGTTCGACTACAAAACTCAGGGGGTGAAAAAAACTTTCTGCGAAAAACCTGCACGGTTTAAAAGAGGTAGGGGATGCAACAAAACCAAGGGTTGCCCTTTCTCATACAAAAATACAAAAAACTTTTTTTACTCTGCCAAATCCCAAAAACATTTTAAAAAAAAAAAAAAAAAACGAAGCTAGGTGCACATTGGGGGAGGCAATAAAATACATCTTTCCAAATTTAGTAGCCACTAAAAACTAAGCAAAACATCAGAGGCTATAGGTTTTTTTTTTAAATGCATTATGCAAGGGAAATTGTGAAAAGAGGGGGATTTTAGATCAAATTTTAAATAAAAAATGTTTAAGCTCACCTCCCCAATTGCGTCAAGGGGTTCCCAGACAGGTAAGTTCCACAGAAAATTAAAAAAGTTTGGGCACCCTTTTAAATTTTTAAATAATTTTTAAATTCAAATTTTTGGGTGTTTAAAAACACCCATTTCAATTTGATTATTAATAACTGGGGACACAGTAATATTTCCGGTTTTGAAATGAGGTTTTTTGTATAACACAAAATGTGCGTATGCTTTAAACCCAAAATGTAGGGTGAAAAAGTATGGGCACCCAACGAAAAGTGAATTAATATTTAGAAATCCTCCTTTTGAAAAAATTAACCCCTCTAGTCGCTTCCGTAGCTTTTAATCAGCCTGGACCCTGGATGAAGGTATTTTTGCCCTTTCCCTCTTTACAAAACAAATCAAGTTCATTAAGTTTGTGGTCCCCGACATGGACAGCCCGCTTAAAAGTACCCCACAATGTTAATGATATTCAGGTTTGGGGACTGGGATGGCCTTTCCCGAAATTGAAATTTTTCCCTGCATGAATGCCTGAGTGTTTTGGGAGCTTTGTTGGGTCATTGTCTTCTGAAATATCATCCCCCGGCGTAATTTCAAATTATCACTGATTCTTGTACATTTTCGGAATCTGCTGATTATGGTTAAATCCTGCGACCCTAATTTTAACAAGATTCCCGATCCGGCATTGTCCAACAGCCCAAAGCTGATGGAACCCCCACCAAATTTTACAGTGGGTAGAAAGTGTTTTTTTTGGGAATTGTTTTTTTTGGGCCCTGCATAACGCCCTTTTTGTAGACCAAAAAAATAAATCTTTTGTTTCACAGTCCCAGGACCTTCTTCCAAAATGAAGCTGGCTTGTCCAAATGTGCTTTTGCATACCTCAGGCAACTTGTTTTTTAGCGTGCTTTCAGAAACGGGTTCTTTCGCATCACTCTCCCATACAGTTCTCCTTTGCAAAATGTGCGTATTGTTGACCCATGCACAGTGCACCATCTGCAGCAAGTGAGCTGCAGCTCTTTGGGGGTGGTTTTGGGATTTTTCCCTTTATGTTCTCACCATTTTTTCCTGTCTTTCTGATATTTTTTTTTGGCCCGCCCTTTGGGGTTAACAAAACTGTCCTGTGGTCTTCATTTTCTTACTTTTTTCCTCACGTGGAAATGACAGGTTAAACTTGAGACAAATTTTGTATCTTTCCCCTGAACAACTAAATTGGGAAACAATCTTTGTTTTCAGATATTTGAGAGTTGTTTTTTAGGAGCCCCCGATGGGCCCCTCTTACAGGAGATTCAAATAGGGAAAACTTGCAATTGCCCCCCTTAAATACCTTTTCTCATTTTTGGATACTTCGGTATGAAGTTCAAAAACCCCGTGAGGTTAAAAACCAATGTTGGCTTCAGAAAAATCATAAAAAATAGTTAGGGGTATTCAAAAAAATAAAAAATAAGGGTACCAAAATTTTTGCAGAGCAAAATTGGGTTTAATGCTTTTGCACATTTTTTGTTAGTACCAAGATGGGTGAATTGATTTAAAGAAGTGGAAATTTGTTTTTGAAATTTTAGGAAAAATTCGGTTCGGAAAAAATCGAACTTTGGGGTACTTGGGGGAACGAAGTGTCTTTTTATTTATAATTGGCTGCGGCACATGGCGCTACATGCGGCAAAGCACTCTGGGGGAAAAGGGGCATAGCCTGCATGACATGTGAGGATGGCCAATCAAAACCGGCGGGATTTCTGTGACGTCACCGCATATATAAGCCCGGGCGAGCCGGGGTCACATCCTCTCATTGGCTCATCGGGGAAAGGGGTGGCTCCCGTGGCTGATAGCTCTTACTGAAAAATTTTATTTTTTATACGATTTTGTGGGGTGTTCGCTTGTTTAGAGACTGTTTTCTTAATGTTTATTTCAAATTTTTTGGGGTTTGGATTGAAATCCCTGTGCGTCCCCTGCAGCTGCATATACTTTTAAAATCCAAGTGGGATCTAAAACCCGTTTCTGTTGTATTTATTTAAAGAAACAGCATTTTTACAAAACAAATACCACTTCATTTTTGGCTCTCAATTCTATTGGCAATTTACATCCGGGGGTTTAAATTTAAACGTTTTTTTTTTTTTGGGGGGGGTGACCCCCAAAACCGTCTTTTTAACCCAAATTATAAATTTTTCCTGTAGCCTAATCACAAGCAAAAGGGTTAATTACAACTGTATCTCTTGTTGTTGGCATAGAAAACACGCAATTGTAACCGCTACAAAGTACATTTTGTGGGGCTCAATTCTTTGGCGCAATTTATATCCAGGGGTTAATTAAGTGTTTTTTTGTGGTGTGCTGACAAAAATAAACCGTCTTTTTTCAACGCCAAAATTTTGTAAAATTTTTCTGTGCCTAATTCACAAGCAAAGGTTAATTACAACTGTATCTCTTGTTGTGTGGCGTAGAAAACACGCAAATGTAACACGCTACAAGTACTATTTTGTGGGGCTCAATTCTTTGCATTTTTACATCCAGGGGGTTAATTAAGCGTTGTTTTGTTGTGTGCTGCCCAAGAAAAAGTATTTTTCAAGGCCAAAATATATAAATTTTTCCCGTAGCCTAATTCACAAGCAAAGGTTAAATTACAACTGTATCTCTTGTTGGTGTGGCGTAGAAAACACGCAATTGTAACAAACCCACAAAGCTACTATTTGTGGGGCTCAATTCTTTGCGCAATTTACATCCCGGGAATTAATTAAGCGTTGTTTTGCTGGTGTGCTGACCCGAAGAAACCGTCTTTTTCAACGCCAAATATATAAATTTTTCCTGTAGCCTAATTCACAAGCAAAAGGGTTTAATTAAAAACTATATCTCTTGTTGTGTGGCGTAGAAAAACACGCAATTGTAAAAACGTACAAAGCTACTATTTTGTGGGGCTCAATTCTTTGGCGCAATTTAATCCCGGGGTTAATTAAGCGTTGTTTTGCTGGTGTGCTGACCCCAAAAAACCGTCTTTTTCAACGCCAAATATATAAATTTTTCTTGTAGCCTAATTCACAAGCAAAGGTTAATTACAACTGTATCTCTTGTTGTGTGGCGTAGAAAACACGCAATTGTAACCCGCTACAAAGCTACTAGTTTGTGCGGCTCAATTCTTTGGCGCAATTTACATCCAGGGGTTAATTAAGCGTTGTTTTGCTGGTGTGCTGACAAAAATAAACCGTCTTCTTCATAACCAAAATATATTTAAAATTTTTTCCCGTAGCCTAATTCACAAGCAAAGGTTAATTACAATAGTATCTCTTGTTGTGTGGCATAGAAAACACGCAAATGTAACACGCTACAAAGCTACTATTTTGTGGGGCTCAATTCTTTGGCGCAATTTACATCCAGGGGTTAATTAAGCGTTGTTTTGCTGGTGTGCTGACCCCAAGAAATCGTCTTTTTCAACGCCAAAATATATAAATTTTTCCTGTAGCCCAATTCAAAGCAAAGGTTAATAAAAGTATCTCTTGTTGTGTGGCGTAGAAAAAACGGGATTGTAACACGCTACAAAGCTACTATTTTGTGGGGCTCAAATTTTTTGGCGCAATTTACATCCAGGGGTTTAAATTTAAACGTTGTTTTGCTGGTATGCTGACAAAATAAACCATTTTTTTCAACGCCAAAATATGTAAATTTTTCCTGTAGCCTAATTCACAAGCAAAGGTTAATTACAACTGTATCTCTTGTTGTGTGGCGTAGAAAACACGCAATTGTAACACGCTACAAAGCTACTATTTTGTGCGGCTCAATTCTTTAAACATTCTTTTATTAAAGAATTGAGCAGTTGACAAATAATACAAACTGAAAGATATCATAAAAACAATAGAAGAACGTACTGTCACAAAAGGACAGATAACTGAATAACCGATAATAACAATCGTGGATATTCGGACATAAACAAATACATTTTGTTGAAAATATTTTAAAAATGGTTAAGTTTGAACAAAATAA
>JAODAL010073744.1:0-14631 GCA_025379985.1 Phyllomedusa bahiana
GGTTTTTGCCCCATATTGGTGTGGTTGTTGCTGCGCCGTGCCGCCATGCTGCTGCATTAGTGTAGGCCCCCTTTTAAAGAGGTCACGTGAAGTGCAAGGGGGCTTATACCGTTTGATCAAAAAGTATTTTAAAACCTCCCTTCATTTTGAAAAAAAATTTTGCGAGAAGCAATCTACAACGATAGCAAGGATGGTTTTTTTTTTCGATTATATAGTCACACTATTTTTACCAAAAGTCAAAATGTTATTTTAAAAACAAATTGCCAAAACTTGTGACAAATTTGCACCTTTTTAGAAGATTTTTTGCATCCATTTTTATTTTAACTTTTTTTTCTATGGCTGTCACCCGTTTTTTTTCCCCTTTTTGATTGGGGGGTTTTGTTTCTATATTTATTACGTACAAACGTTATGTTTACTCAGGCACAAACACTAAATCCATTTTCCATTGACATTCACTTTAACCCCTTAATAACACAGCTTTTTTTTGATAAATTTTTTTTTTTTTCCTCCCCCCCCCTCCCAAGAACCAAAATTTTTTAAATTTTTCCATTTACATAACATAGGGGGCTTGTTTGTTTGGGGGACAAGTTTTATTTTTTAAGGGTTCCTTTTACGACAATAAAATACTGGGAAACCTGGTTTGAAATGTGAAAAGAAACAATTTGCATAGTTTGGGGGGGATTTGCTTTTAATGACTTTCACCTTTTTGGTATAAGTGATGTTTCTCTGCATCCTCAAGTTGGTACAACCCGGGTGATCCCAAAATAGTGGGGTTTTTTTTTATTTTTTAAAATACTTTTAAAATATAAAAAACACTGTTTTTTTTAATTTTTGCGCTGCGCACATTTCCTGAAACCCAAATAACTTTTTTGTTTTTTCCATTAAGATTTAAATTGGGGGGCTCTTTTTTTAAAAGCTAGGGGATTTTTTTATTGGTAAAATTTTAAATAATGAGATATTTTTTCTTTTTTTAAATTGAAATTCTTGGGGACAAAAAAAGACAGAAACCCACCCCCAAAAAACCCAAAAAAATTTTGGTGTTTGGGATTTTATTTTCTTCTACAGTGTTTTAGCGTACGGGATAAATGGGGTTATATTTTAATAGATTTGACTTCAGGATAGGGAGATCCCAATTCTTTTGTAACTAGTGTTGACAAATTATCGACAAAGTTGAAATCGGCACGGTATTTACTTAGGGATTTTGTCGATCACGCGAAAATTTGGTTTAAAAATCTGTGCATAATCTTTTTTTCGCCCATTTTCGGCGCTTCCGTCATTTTGGGGGCCACAAATCACTTACAAAAAGCAGGTGAGATTGGTGCGGCATGACTGGGATGTGTAGTTCGACTGGCGGAAAAATCACATGCCTCGTTTTACATAAACACCCCTTCCTTTTCAGATCAGTGGTTCACATCTCATAGCAGTGGGACGTGCCTCTGCCTCTGTGCAAACGCTCAGCGAAATTATTTTATTTTGTTCACAAGACAGCCTAATTTAGCTTGATCCTTAGAATTAGTTTAGATCAAAATTTTGCGATTTTAGGTTTAGGCAGAGAATTTTTAAAAAAGGAGCATCTACCGCTGAAAAGTCAGGGGGGAGCGGAGAGAGGGGCCCCCGCAGCGAACACAGACAAGCTCTAAAAGGATACGGGGAATTGACAGCCAAAACTTTTTTTAGCCTTTGATTCCCTTATATTAATACAGATTTTTTCAGTAACTGCGGGTCTATTTGCTAGGTGAAAAACTCCAGTTTTATTATCATATACATTTCAGATATTTTTTTTTCAATTTTGCCCAGTCCAGCTTGTTGATATACCCACCTGCAGTTAAATTTGAATCCAGCAATTTTGTAGTCACCACGGGTTTGATGGGACCAAAAAAACCTTTTATTACCCGTTACTTTTTCAGATACATTTTTTTTTTCACTTTGGGCGCAGGCCAGCTTTGTTGATAGAGCCCCCTTGCATTAAATTTGAATCCACAATTTTGTAGTCACCACAGTGAATTAAGGGCCAAAAAATCCCTTTTTAAATATCCAATACATTTCAGACAGGTTTTTTTTCATTTTTGGCATCAAGCTTTGTTCATAGAGGTACTTTGCGGGTTTAAATTGAATACAGCAATTTTGTATCACCACAGTAATTGAGGGGTCCAAAAATACCGTTTTTTTACCGTATACATTTTCAGAAAAGGTTTTTTTTCACTTTTGGCATCAAGTTTTGTTGAAGAGCTACTTTGCAGTTAAATTTGAATACAGCAATTTTGTATCCACAAGAATGATAGGGCCAAAAATACCGTTTATTATCCGATACTTTCAGACAGGTTTTTTTTTTTTTTCACTTTTTGGTCATCAACTTGTTATAAGCTACTTTGCAAAAAAAATTTAATCAGCAATTTTTGTATCACCACAGGTAATTGATAGGTCCAAAAAACCGTTTTTTACCTAACTTTTTCAGACAGTGTTTTTTTTTCATTTTTGGGTCAGTCAAGCTTTGTTATGACGTACCTACACTTAAATTTGAATACACCCATTTGTAGTCACCACAGGTAATTGATAGGTGCCAAAATCCCGTTTATTTCCTATACATTTCAGACAGGTGTTTTTTTCACTTTGGTCATAAATTTTGTTGATAGAGCTACTTCATTAAAATTTGAATACAGAAATTTTGTAGTCCACAGTTAAATTTGATAGGTCCAAAAATACCGTTTTTTTATCCGTTAACTTTCAGACAGGTGTTTTTTCATTTTGGGTCAGTCAAGCTTTTTTGAAGAGCTACTTTGCAGTTAAATTTGAAACAGCAATTTTTATTCACCACAGGTATTGTGGGTGCCAAAAATCCGTTTATTATCCTAACTTTTCAGACAGGGGTTTTTTCACTTTGGCCAACTTTGTTGAAAAAGGGTCCTAACATTAAATTTGAATCAGAAATTTTTGGTCCACAGATAATTGATAGGGCCAAAAATAACTTTTTTTATCCTATCTTTTTCAACAGGTTTTTTTTCCTTTTGGTCAGTCAAGCTTTTTTGATTAAAGGTCCCCTAGCATTTTAAATTTCAATCCAGCAATTTTTTTTTTGTTTTGAGGGATTTGGAATACTGGTTTTTTCGTTTTTTAAAATAAGAGACTTTCCAAAACTCTTCCAACCCCTATTTTTTTCTTTCCAACGGACGAAATTCAGGGGAACCGAGAAAGGGGGGGGGGAAACATGGATAGAGGAAAATGAAGAAGGTCCCTTCCGTGCGGCCAACAGCAGCCAGCGATCGTCATTTGCAGACCGCGGGCCCTGTCATCGGGGGTCAGGGCCCTTAAATCTCAGTAACGAACAGCGTCGCCAATTGTTCTTCAGGGGTTTAAAAAGAAACCCCAAACCGCTCTTACCTCCTCATCCCCCCATCACGGCCACAAATTTCTCATAACATCTCAGACCGTCCAACATAAAGCGAAGCGCCCAAAGCAACCGTGTACCCACCACTGTGGATAATCCATTTTCTGCAGACCTCTTTGATCAAAATGGGTTGGGTCGAAGGCATGTAAAAGATCAAGGGCCAAAGAGGAGGATTTTGTCTGCCTGACCCCAGTTACTGATGCCATAAAGGGGAGGAAAGGAAGCCGTCAATGGGAAAAAACCCCGGGGGTCAGAAACGCCTTGCCGTCCCCCTTGGTACCCCAGCTTCGATGCAGAAAGTCAGACCCCAAAGTCACCTGTGTTGATGATGATATGATGGGGAGACGCATTGCATCCATTTGGTCTTTTCCCAGAATTTGCTTGCGAGCGCTTCATCACGGGAAAAGGGAAGGAAGACAAAGGGGTATGTCAAACGGTCCCGCCTCAAAAAGGGAGGCGGTTGCAGAATCCCGAAAAATTTTTCGCCAGCCACTCGGGGAAACCCCCTCCCCGCTATCCCGTAAAAAAAGGCCAGGACATCTCAAGCCGGGCCTTCTTTAGCAAGCCCTGATTAAACCCACATGTCAATCCACCTTCCATAAACGCATAATAAGGAAAGAATTTTTAGCTGTTAACCACCACCAAATGTCTAGTCACAGGCGAATGCAGAGTTGAAATGGAGGAAACACTTGGCCAAAAAAGGTAAAACCGACGCCGGGCCCCCAAACCCAAAAGCAACACCCTCTGTCTCCCCCTCCTCCCCCCCGCAACCACCAAGCTTTCCTCACTGCCCATGTCTCTCGATCTGATCAGGGGTCAGCCCCGCTTCAGCCTCCACCGCGCCCCAGTACACCACCCACCCAAAACCCATCCACCCCTTCTCCCTCCCCCAGTTTGGCGACCCGCACGCCGTACAGGCCCATCAAACAGCCAGCCTTTTTCTTCCAGGTTTGGGGCAAAGAAAAACTTTAACCCCAAACCATCCCAAAACCAAAAACCTGAAAGTCGACATTGCCGCTTTTTGGCCTTGGGAAAAATTCCTTTTTTCCCTCTGGGGGACACAGATGGGGTTTCGCCACGTCATGCCCTTCCTGCCCCCCAATTCCAGATGCCGACAGGCATTTTTTTGCCAGAAAAGCCGTCCCCCCCGGCCCGCCACTGTCTCTAAAATTTCAAGCGCGTTGTCTGCATCTGTTCTGAAAAATCCACTCAAACCCCCGACACATGGACAGTAAGCACGGCCAAAGGGCCCCTATATCTCTGTAACACTCACTGGGGGACGGTGGTTTCTCTGGCGTGACGGGGGTCTCCCGGCTCGGGCAAAGCTCCTTTAAAAACCCCAGGGGTTTGGGGCAGGGTTCTTTCCCCCAAAGTCCCTGGGGGCATCAGGGCCCAGAAAAACCAGGCGTGTTGAAATTAATCTGTCTTTTGGGGACCATTCCCCCCAAGGGGAGGGGCTGTGGGAACCCTCTCCGCAACAGACTGGCGGCTGGGGGGGCAAGAACCTTGTGCCGGGAAGTGGGGTTTCGTAACGGGCGAAAACTGCTGGCCGCCCTTAAGATCGGGAGGCGGAGCACATCCCCTTCCTTTCACAGTCATGAACCCCTCTCCAGAAATTTCAAAGAACCCGGGCTGGGCTGCCTGCTAAAAGTCGAAGTCTGAGTTTTGCACTTCCGCCGTTTGCACCCTGCTTCCCCGCCTGGCTGCGTTGCAGCGTCACTCGGCCTCCCCGCAACCGTCTCATTTTTGACGTGGGAACACACGGAAATTTCCCCCCTCCACATCCCAGCGATTTTGGGGGGCAGCGCAATGAAATTACGCTACGAAGTGACACATAGCCCACAAGCAGCGGTGCGGACCCCGGGGGGGTTGAGCCACGAAGTGGAGGCAGGTGAAAGAGCACTGCACCATCCTTGCCAGTTTTTGAAAAGCCACCAAAAGGGCAGTGCGGATGATGCCCTTGTCAGCAGACCATTGTGGTGATCTTAGTTTTGGAAAATCGTTGGACACCTGAAACATCAGGTTTTCCCCAGCAACGGAGAGGAGACGGACAACCCTTTTCCCCCCTCGAACCACAAGGCCGACGTTTCTCAAATTTTTTTTGGGCTTCATTTGGGATGGTTCAGGTCCAGGACAGTCAAAGGGGCGCTCACCCTCAGGTGCTCATCTAGGGAAGTCAGGGCCCTTTTTGAAGCTTTCCGGGGGGCGGGGGAGGGGGAGAAGGTATCCTAGACACCGACATTTCCAACTCCCTGCCTTGGAAAGAGGTTGGGGCAATTTGAGGCGGGGGAGAAAATGAGGAAAATAGTTTGCTAGGCCCCCTTACCCAGAGGGTTTTGGGAAACAAAGGGTCCATCTCTCCATGAGTGCTTGGGTTCCCCTTTTCCCCCAACAGACCTCGCAAAGGACCCAAAAAACAACATTTTCGGGTGCCCCCCTCCGGATCCCCCTCAAAAAAAAAACCCAGCACTTTCCTTCCACCCACCCAAAAGAGAGTAAAATGCAGGGAAAAGGGGACCTTGCTGATTTATCAACTGGAGACATCTGTTCATCAGTTCACTTCTCAAATTCAGGGGGAACACACGCGACGTGACAGCAGTAGAGGCCAAGTAGCCTGCGGCAGCAGCAGCAGGCAAATGGCAGAAGCCAATGGGTGACCTCTGGGAATCTTTATTTACCCCCCTCACCAACGCAAGGGAATGCGGGGACACATCCAACACACAAAGACCAGCTTAAGATCAGGTGCACGACTATCCGTCTCAACACCCTTTTTTGTATGTGTTCCGGGCCCAATACTTTTGGTACCAAATGGACGAAAGGCCCGACTCGCTCGCCACGCCCTAAGGGTTTCCTGCCCAGCCCACGTCATATCGAGCGGACCCTTCCACGCTGGAGAGTCATTACAGACAAAAGCATCCGGGTTTCCACGATATTTTGGATCGTTTTAAAATTTCATCAAGATGAACAGGCAGGATTCCCATGAGTTTTGGCCCCCCAATTTCCGAGGGGCCCGTTTTGCTGGCTACTTCACATTCCTCTCCAAAAAGAAATGGTCCTCTTTAAAAACTTTTTTTTAAAATGATCATTTTTTACTGCAATTTTTATTCTCAATTTTCCAACAGTTCATTTTTCTGGTTTGCGTAGGAACTGTAAAAGACACCAAGGTTTTATGACAAAACATATTCCATTTACTCACTTTTCTTTAGAATTTTTTGCATTGTAAATGGTTTTGGGGTCATGTTGCCCAAAATTTTTAACAGTGGTTAGAATCTATTTATAATTTTTTTGGGGGCCAGTTTCCCCGGAAACACAAAATCAGGCCTTTGGAACAGAAATGGGGCTTTTAATGCCCTTTCTCCCCCACAATTTTTAACATGGCTGAAAATCATATTTATAATTTTTTTTTGGGGTATGTTTTTGGAGATACACAAAAATCAGGTTTTTGAACAAAATGGGGGTTCAAATGCCCTTTCCCCCACAATTTTTAACAGGGCGAGAAGTCTTTTTATAAATTTTTTGGGTCATCGCTTGAAATGCACAATACTAAGTCCATTTTTAAAAAATTGTTTCTAAAGACATTTGTTCTTTACAAGTCAAAAGGGCTCAAGGTTCATGTTTTTTAATTTTTGGGGGGTTTTTCTGTGACAGCACTATACAAAAGGGCCTATTTAAAAAAAAAATTTTTTCTAACAGACATTTTGTTCTCACAATTGTCAAAAGTGGCTCAGGGTCTGTTTTTGAATTTTTGGGGGGATTTTGCGTGAAATGAACTAGACACAGGTCCTATTTAAAAAATGTGGGGTTTCTAACAGACATTTTTTCTTCACAATTGTCAAAAGTGGCTCAAGGGTGATGGTGCTGTCAGAAACAGGAATAGGTAGGACACTGTTAATGGACACATATTGCAAAATGACTTTTTTTGCAAGATCTTTAACATAGCTAGCAATCCCTGTATTGAGACAACCTATTTAATACAATTAAAAAAAGAGAAACAAAGGCATGGTGGGATTCCATCCTATTTTAAAAATGTGTTTTCTAGAAATAAACTACTAAAAAACTTGCTTGTACAAAATAGCTGGTAAAAAAATTCCTCTGAATTGTAAAAGGGAGGTACAGGAAAACTTGACCAGATGTAGGTTTTTCAAAGGACATGGAGTATGGAGCTCGGACAGAGAACAAAGTACAGAGACAATTTCCTCCAGCACTTTTGAGTAAAATGAGAAAAAGAATGCCAAGAAAAAGGGCACCTGGGTGGAACAGGAGCGTTAACCACCAGTATTTCCAAGTGAAGCTCAATTGGTCCACCCAGCTCACCCAGTGAGCTTTCACAGAGATATAGCGGCCTTGGCCGTGCTTACTAGTCCATGTGTCGGTGGTCAGATGGACTTTTCCGGCCACAGATGCAGACAATGCGCTTGAAATTTTAGATGACACGTGGCTGGCCAGGGCAGGGACGGCTTTTCTGGCAAAGAAATGCCTGCTCGGCATCTGGTATTGGGGGCAGGCAAGGGCCATGATGTGGTGGAACCCATCTGTGTCCACCAGACGGAAAGGCAACATTTCCAAGGCCAAAAGCCTGGCAATGCCGACATTCAGGCTTTTGGCTTTGGGATGGTTTGGGTTAAAGTGCTCCCAAACCTGGAAGACAGAAGGCTGGCTGCTAGACTGGCCGCTGTACGGCGTGCAGGTCGTCAAACTGGCGGAAGGAGAAGGGGTAGGATGGGTCTCTGGTGGTGCTGGTGGTACTTGGGCGACGGTGGAGGCTGAAGCGGAGGCTGATCCCTGATCATGACTCTGAGAGACATGGCAGCTGAGGAACGCTTGGTGGTGGCGGAGGAGGAGGAGCAGAGACAGAGGGTGTGACAGTGGTTGGAGGCCCGGCGTTGGTCTGGCCTTTTTTGGCCAAGTGTTGCCTCCATTTCAACTCATGCATTCGCTGCATGTGACTAGACATGTTGTGGTGGTTAACCACCTAAGGTTCTTGCCTCTACTTATGCGTTTACGGCAAAGGCGGCATATGACATCGCTGGGTGAATCAGAGGCTTGGTCAAAGAAGGCCCAGGCTTGAGAGGTTCTGGACCTTTTTGACGGTGATAAGCGAGGAGCGGGTTTTGCGCTGACCGTGGCTGGCGGAATCATATCAGCGGACTTCTGCGACCGCCCTCTCCCTTTTGTAGCGGGACCCGTATTGACACTACCCCATCGTCTTCCTCCTCGTCCACTGATGAAGCGCTCGCAAGCAAATTCTGCGGAAAAGACCACAATGGATCCGCAATGTCGTCATCATCATCATCATCAACACAGGTGACTTGGTCGTCCTGACTTTCTGCATCCAGAAGCTGCGGGCTACAAGCAAGAGGGCCTGCAAGGCGTTGCCGACCGCCCGGGATTTTTTGCCGATTGACCGGCTTCCTTCTCCTCCTCTGATGGCATCAGTAACTGGGCGTCAGAGCAGACTAAATCATCCTCTTGATCTTTTAACATGCCTTCTGACCCCAACCGCATTTTGTCATCAAAGAGGTCTTCAGACAATGGATTATCCACAGTGGTGGGTACACGAGTTGACATTTGGGCTGCTTCATGTTGGACGGATGCTGATGATGCTGATGACGACATTTGTGGCTGTGACTGGGAGGACGAGGAGGTAAGACTGCTGGATGCAGGTTGCATTAACCACTGAAGGACAGATTGGCGACGCTGTTCATTACTGAGATTCACAGGGCCCTGACCCAGCGATGACAGGCCTGACGGTCCTGCAACTGACGATCCGCTGGCATGCGTGTTGCCGCCAGCACTGGAAGGAGCACCTTCTCTCGTACCTCTACCTCCATGTGCTACCCCCCTCTTTGCTCGCTTACCACCTGCATTTCGCCCTATGGCCAGAAACAGAAAACTTTGAGAAGGCATGGAATAGTTTTGGAAAGTCTTTTAATAAAAGACGGCAAACCACAGCTATTCTCAAATCCCTCTAATCAAAACAAAATTCAAATTTAACTGCAATGTGTCTCTATCAACAAATCTGGACTGGGCAAAAGTGCAAAAAAACACGTATCTGTTATGTTTTCGTATAATACACGGTATTTTTTGCACCTTTCAATTCACCTGTGGTGACTATAAAATTGCTGTTTTAAGATTTACGTGCAAGCTGCGTCAATGAAAAAAAGCTGTAGTGCGCCAAAGTCAAAAACCACGTATCTGGTAGGTTTTCGGATAATATACAGTATTTTTTGCACGATTCTATTCACCTGTGGTGACTATAAAATTGGCTGTTTTTCAGATTTACCCTGCAAGCTGCGTCAATGAACAAAGCTGTAGTGCGCCAAAGTCAAAAAACACGCATCTGAAATGTATTCGGATAATAAAATGTATTTTTTGCATCTTTCCATTCACCTGTGGTGACTATAAAATTGCTGTTTTCAGATTTACGTGCAAGCTGCGTCAATGAACAAAGCTGTAGTGCGCCAAAGTCAAAAAACACGTATCTGTTATGTTTTCGGATAATACACGGTATTTTTTGCACCTTTCAATTCACCTGTGGTGACTATAAAATTGCTGTTTTCAGATTTACGTGCAAGCTGCGTCTATGAACAAAGCTGTAGTGCGCCAAAGTCAAAAAACACGTATCTGTTATGTTTTCGTATAATACACAGTATTTTTTGCACCTTTCAATTCACCTGTGGTGACTATAAAATTGCCGTTTTCAGATTTAAGTGCAAGGTGAATATATGAATAAAGGTGGAATGGGTAAAATTGAAAATGAACACCTATCTGAAATGTATACTGATAATAAAAGTGGAGTTTTGCACCTAATACAGAGACCTACAGTTATTAGAAATGATGTGTATCCTAATATAAGTTCAGGCTGCCCAATATCCAGGAAATATGTCAATAGCAAACTGTTAATAATAAAGCTATTGCAATGTCTACACTAAGTCTTGGTGAACTTTATCCAGTGTTCTTTATAGAGCTTGTCTGTGTTCGCCCGTGGCCCCCCCCCCCGCTCCCCCCGTGACTGTACAGCGGTAGATGCGCCTTGCACATTCTCTCCCTCACTACATCAAAGCGTCCAATCTCGACTCTAACTAACTTGTACGGATCACAGCTAAGAGTAGAGGTTTCTCTGTTCAGAACTAGCATAATTTCGCTGAGTTGTTTGGCCACAGGCAGAGCGCACGTCCTACTCCTATGAGACGCTGAGAGACACTGAGGCTGAACAGGAAACGCTGTTCTATGTAAAACGAGGTCATGTGATTTTTCCAGCCAATTGCAACCATACACATCCCAGTCATGACGTCGCACACACATCTCAACCTGCTCTATTCTGTAATCTGATTTGCTGGCCGCCAAAATTACAGGAAGCGCCGAAAATGGCGCAATCTTAATAGATGATGCACAGATTTTAGCCTTAATTATCGCATGATCTAAAAATTTCGATCACCATAAAAACCTAGCCGATTTCAACTTTGTCGATAATAATTGCTCAACACTAGTCCGCACTCAGATGATGCATTTTAGAGTATGTTAAATAAAAAGTTATGATATTTGGTAGACAGCAATAGACAAATGAAAAAAAAAAGTGGTTAAAGCTAATCCATGAGATGGAAACAACCCTCTAAGGCTATGTTTCACACGGCGTAATTGCGGGGCGTAATTACGTCCCGCAATTAAGCCGTGTGGACGGGGGCGGGGCGGGAGCGGGGGAGTGAGCGGGGGGCCGGCACTTCGCCGGCCCATTGACTTGAATTGCCAGCGGCGCGTATACGCCGCTAGTAATTCACATGTCAATTATCTCCCCGCCCGGCGGATTCGCCGGGCGGGGAGAGGAGACGAAAATCCATAGTTCTCTATGAGAATTTGGGAATTACCGTAATGAATGGGCCGTTTTCGGCCCGTAATTGGCGCACTTCAGCGCGTAATTACGGACCGAAATACGGCCTATTCTAAGCCGTGTGAACATGCCTTAAGGCAGTGTTTCTCAACTCCAGTCCTCAAGGCACACCAACAGGTCATGTTTTCAGGATTTCCCACAGAATGCACTGACAGTAATTATATCACCTGTGGAGAATGCACTGACAGTAACTATATAACCTGTGCAATACTGAGGAGATCCTGAAAACTTGACCTGTTGGTAGGTCTTGAGGACTGGAGTTGAGAAACACTGCTCTAAGGTTTGTGATCATTTCTATGACCGTGGAAACAGCCCATTACCTGCCATGTAAACATAACATGCATGCTTCACCTTTCCTCTATCCAAAGCTTTCCTCCAGAGAATGAGCCTTGATCACCTTTGACCTGTCTGGTTGTATTACACAGTCAGCTCTGCATGTACTATAAACTACTAACAAAAAAGGAGGGTCACATGTTTTAAAAAAAAAAAACTAAATCTTATTAGCCACAAATTAACGTTATAGACAGGAGGTGCTTACATATATAGAAAACTAACTGTACAATGTGGATAGACTTGGTTACTTGGTAATGGCTTATAACATAGTCAATGAGCAATGTCATATCTGTGTAACCATCTATGACCACTAAGGGTGCTTTCTCACAGTGCGGTTTTGGTGTGGTTTTAACTGTGCTCCAATTAAACTACCTTTATTACCAAAGTCAATACTGCTCTCAAAGGATGAAATAAAACTACATTTTATTGGAATATTTAAAAACCAAACAGAAAAAAACTGTTTTTACACAGCATTGTTATATCGACACATATAAGATACGGCTACAACCCTCGAAAAACTCAGTCAATAAACATAACCAGGGTAAGATATACAGCCATAAGTAAATATAACAATATTGTGAGCATACAACATGGACAAAATCAGATTTACTTAAAGGGCTTTTATCATTTCATTAAATGGTCTTCAGAATAAGGGGACAGTGAAAACAAACAACCTCCTAAAGGGATAGAACCTAGGACAATTAAAATATAACCTTTATTGATTACTATTAATAAAATATATTAATAATATAAATATATATATATATATATATATAATATTTGTATATATATATATATATATATTGTGGCCGACCGACCTCAGACGGTCGCAGGATTCTGCCACTAGGTGGCGTACAGCAGGAGATCTGCTACCGACGTGCCACCGAAAACCTGGTTTCGGTGGGGGAAGGCAACCATTTGGCGTCAGTAACCATAGGTTACTGACATGTGTAACTAGGATGGCTGCTATGCGGCTTTGATGGGTTGCCTTTCCCGGGACGGTCACAGAGTTGGGTGGGAGGCCGTCCCCATGTTCCAGGCCAGGTTCGATTCCAGGATTTACCAGGCCTATAAAAAGCCTGTCTCTCTAGGTGATTGGGGGGCGTGGTCTGATACCTGAGAGTGGCGCTGGAGAGAGGCTCTAGCCCCTGGAGGCTTAAGGGAAGCCTAAACATGTACGGTGAGGATACCGTGTTTTGTGGGTCTGGATGGTAGGTCCAGACCACTGATAGGCAGGGTCTGTATTTGTATGTGAGTTAGTGGCTAGACGGCCTAGGGTTTTTGTTTGTATTATATGTTTTCCTGTGCATGAATAAAACAGGCTGACGCCAGAAAGAAGCCTGTGTCAGTGTGCCATTCCGCCTACAGAAGCGGCGATCCAGGAGTTAAAGTAACCCCCAGGACGGTCCAAAATGGCGTCCAAGCGCTAAGCGAGTGCTTACAATATATATATATATATATATATATATATATATATATATATATAATATATATATATAATATATATATATATATATAATATATATATATATATATATATATATATAACCCTATATGTCCCTATATTTATGGGCAAAAATACCTAAGATACAACTGCCTAACAAAACCGCCCCGACAACTTTTTTCTAAGTTTGATCTTCTTGGATACTGGTTCACCAATCCCATGCATTTCTCCATTCTCTGTTGAGGTAATGCCTGGAATCTGAGGTTCTACTAGATCCATGCAGATTTTCTGGTGCTGGATGTTGGATGCATCCAGAATAATTCGAACGTTTACTTTGTCAAACATGTAGAAAGTTGTGTTTTGCACAGTGAGAGAAGGAATCTCATCGTTGTAAAGCAGCTGTCATTTTACTCTGTGCTTTCCCTCAAAAAACACTGTGCCTTCTAAACCAAACTTTGGGATGAGAACAACAATCTGTTTGGATGGGTCAGAGATATTCATCTATTCGCCCGCAAGTTAAAATGGAAAAAGTTTTTTAAATTAAAAGAGAATAGAGAGTGTTCATCTCTAGGAATTGACTCTACAGATTACCCTTGAGTGCAGACCCTAGTGGACCTGTTGGAGGACAATGATAGAGACAGATCTGTGGGCCCTTTTTCCACCTGTCGGTCTAAAAGCAACAAGATGCCTCCAGTTTTAGATGACAACATTGATATGTTTGTGAAAATGGTATGTGATGGCATGGAGAAAATACATACAGGGGAAATGTTGGCCCAAAAGAGATTCAATTTGAATAAGGAAGAATATTTATCTTTAAAAAATCTGGAACAGGATAAAACCGTAGTGATAAAACCTGCAGACAAGGGCGGAAATATAGTTATTTTAAATCATATTGACTATAAAAATATGTGCCTAGTAGTGTTGAATGATTATTATCGACAAAGTTGAAATCGGCACAGTTTTTATGGTGATCGGATTTTTTAGATCATGCGATAATTTAGGTTAAAATCTGTGCATCATCTATTAAGATCGCACCTTTTTCGGTGCTTCCTGTAATTTTGGCGGCCAGCAAATCAGATTAACAGAATAGAGCAGGTGAGATGTGTGTGCGACGTCATGACTGGGATGTGTATGTTTGCGATTGGCTGGAAAAATCACATGACCTCATTTACATAGAACAGCGTTTCCTGTTCAGCCTCAGTGTCTCTCAGCGTCTCAGAGCAGAAGGACGTGCGCTCTGCTTGTGTCCAAACAGCTCAGCGAAATTATTATATTTCTTCACAGAGAAACCTCTACTATTAGCTGTGAATCCTTACAAATTAGTTAGATTAGAGATGGGAAGATTTTATATAGTTAGGTAGAGAATTTTAAAGGAGCATCTACTGCTGTAAAGTCACGGGGGGAGTGGAGGGGGCCCCCGCGGGCGAACACAGACAAGCTCTATAAAGAATACTGGATAAAGTTCACCAAGACTTAGTGTAGACATTGCAATAGCTTTATTATTAACAGTTTTCTATTGAAAATTTCCTGGATAATGGGCGCCTAACTTAAGGGTACACACTTTCTAGTAATCAAGCCTTT
>JAODAL010073745.1:0-14630 GCA_025379985.1 Phyllomedusa bahiana
AGGACACGTTAATGGAGTATATTAAAAAAATAATAATAGTAATCTTTTTTTATAAGCCCCAAAAAAATTTTCCGCAGCACTATACAATGAAAAGGGGTAAATACAGACAAAAGAAGACTTTACCGTGAAAGCATTACAATGAGACCCCAAGGTGTAGGGCCCTGCCCCCAAGGTTACAATAAAAAGGGGGTCCGGGGGAGACAACGGGGGAAATTAAATTTACAATGGTCCAGTTTGTTTCAAAAATATGGGGTGGTTTACAAACAAATTGGGTGAACCTCCACCCGACTGTACTCTATATAAGATGGGACCTGTGAGTCCCCTAGTGTAGGGAGTGACAAATGTTGTGATAAAAGGGGTGTGGGTTAGCAATTAGGATTTTGGTCGCATCCCTGAGAAGATGGTTTTGGACACTCTTAAAAACGAAGGCTAGGATTGGCCTGATGGTACGGGGGTAGGATTTTCCCCGAAACGGGTGACAGTGCAAAATTTGGAGACGGGCGGGGGAGGTTCGGAATTTTGGTCGTTTTTTTGATGCCCGCAGTGGGGGGAGAGAGGGGCAGGGGGGTTGACAGAGTTTGGGGAGGAGAGTGGGGGGTGCAGCACTGTGGAGGTGGGTAAAAGAAATTTAGTTTATGCTGTATTCTGTACTGAAGGGGCAACCAGTGCAGTGATGACACAGGGTAGAGGCACCCGTAAGGGGCTGGAGAGAAAGACAAGCCTGGCGCGCATTCGGGGACAGAGGAGAGGGAAGTTTCAGAAGGGAGACCAAAAGAAAGGTGTTACAGTAATCAAGACGGAAGTAAGAGCAACAATGGGGGTTTGAGTTGTTTCCACAGTGAAAAAAGGAGGGATTCGAGATGTTTTGAGGTGCAGGTGCAGGAGCGGGCAAGGGTTGGGATAATTTGGGGGGAAAGGTCGATCAGAGTCTAGAAAAACCCCAAACAGCGGGCCTGCTGCCTATGTTATGTGGTACCACACACGGGGGATAAATAGCAGATGGGGGTTTTGGTAATGGTGGAAAGACAAGAATTTTTAGTCTTGTGAGGGTTTTGTTGGAATAGACAACATATTCAAGACAGGGCCCGAATCACTGGTTTTTTTGAAGGGCAGGGTGTGTCTCGGGGGGAGGTGTATTTTATTTTTCCGAAAGAAAGGTCGGAAGCCAAATCTATGAATTTTTGGGCCCAAAGGGGGCTGTGTACAATGAAAAAGGAGAGGACCAAGAACGACCCCTAGGGACCCAACACAAGAGGGAGAGGAAAGAAGTAAACCTCAAATGAGACATAAAAGCGGTAAGAGGAGGAAAAGAACCCAAGATGAGCGGGGTCTTGGGGCCCTTGGGACGAGAAATGAGGGGAAAAATGGTGACAATATGCAAATGCTGCGAGAGATCCAAGAGAACAGCAAGGATAGTTACCTTGAGATTTTAGCATGAGGGGAAACATTAGGACTTTTAAAAAACAGTTCGTTATTGAGGGTCGGAAAAACCCGGATTGCAGAGGGCAAGAAGAGGTTATCAAGAGATAGCGGGTAAAAGGGGGGAATTGGACCAAGCGTTCCAGGTTTTTGAGATGAAGGGCAAATTTGAAAAGTCGGGAAAATTAACAGGCCCGGAGGGTTCCCCAGGGGCTTTTTTGTAAGGGGGTTATAACAGCGTGTTTAAAGGAGGATGGGAAGATCCCAGCGGGGAGAGAGAGGTTGAAGATTGCAGTAAGATGAGAGAGGACAGCCAGAGAAATAGACTGGACGAGGTGGGAGGGAACGGGGTCACTAGAGCAGGTGGTGGGGCGATCAGACTGGAGAAGCCTGGACACTTCTTCTTCTGTTGTTGGGTCAAGAGCTGAGAGCAGACTAGAGGATGTGCGGGGAGGGACAGGATAGGTTCTGCTTGGGATTTGAGATGAGATGTTATGCCGGATACTGTCAATTTTTGTCTTTGAAGTGAGTGGCCAGATCTTCAGCACAGAGGTCAGTGACCAGGGCCTGAGGAGGGAGTGGAAGGTGTCGAACAGGCGTTTTGGGTTGTTGTGTAATGTGGAGATGAGGGAGGTGAAATATTTTTGTTTGGCGCTGTGAAGGGCAGTGTGATAAGTCCTGAGCATGAATTTATAGTGGAGAAAGTCTGCAGGTATCTTTGACTTTCTCCACAGATGCGCCGCACACCTGGAACAGCGCTGCAGATGGCGAGTCTGAGGAGTGTGCCATGGCTGTGGGTATCTGACTGGTGGTGCGGTGTGTGAGTGGTGCCAACATGTCTAGGGTGGATGAGAGCGTTTCATTGTAACATTTAACAGCCAGGTCAGGGCAGGAGAGGGAGGAGATTTGGGGCAGTGAGGACTGTATGGTGTCTGTGAGTTCCTGAGTGTTAATGGAGCAGATATTTCTGAATGGAAGACAGGCAGGTGTGTCCAGAGAAGGCTCCGAAATATTGATAGTAAAAGAGATGAGGTTATGATCAGAGAGAGCATAAGGAGAATTAGTGAGGTTAGAAATTAATTCTGAGAGACGACAGAAGACCAGATCAAGTGAGTTCCCATCCTTGTGGGTGGGAGAGTCTGTAAACTGCGAGAGGCCAAGAGAAGAGGTCAGTGAAAGGAACTGAGAGGCCGAAGGAAACATGGGGTCATCAATGGGGATGTTGAAATTACCCATGATGAGAGTGGGTATTTCAGTAGAGAGGAAATAAGGAAGCCAGGCGGCAAAATGATCCAGAAACTGGCGAGGTGAGCCGGGGGGTCTGTACACAACCGCGACGCTGAGAGAAAATTCCCAGAGGAGGAGGTGGGATGAGCAGTAAAGGAGGGTGGGCCGGGGTTCTGGGAGATGTCTCCTGCAGCGAGAAGCAGGAGAATGAAAAGCGACAGCAGATGGTTAAGTGATGTGTATGAGCGGCGCTTGTGTGGCACTATGCAAGCAGGTGATTTGTGGTGGTTGAAAAGGGAGAACAGTGTGTGGGATGTATACATGGGTGAGGGGAGGAGAGAGGCGCTGATGTGGATAGAATTGTCAGGGGCTGAGACTGGATGGTAAAGTAGGAGGGAGATGGCTACAAGGTAGACAGCAATAGTGAGCATGGTGAATGAGGTGTGGGGTGTATAGATCAGGTACTCACAAAAAAGTGATCCTCCTGGCCCCCTTATGCCCACTTCTGTCCCATTTCGGTCCTATTTCTCAAAAATCACTTACAATCTATCACTTTCAAATCTAGCAATTTCAAATCATGCACTAATATAGATGCACGATTGACCCGACGGTCAGATTGACCTCAGCTCACAAAGTTATAGGGTGGTTTCTGCTGCTCAATTAGTATCATCTGGGAACTCAGGTGTCGTAAATGGGTGGAATTACAAATGGCCCTTCACAAAAAACAGACTTCAATGTAAGGTTTGGGATCAAATGACTGGACAAATAAATACAAGGTAAATTAAGGATTACAGGGCTGGGATGCTATCTCTTCATACAACGTACCATTCAAATATACAATATAATCAAACAGATGTTGCAGAGGGGTTGCTGAGGGATGTAGTTCACACAACGTACCATTCAAAAGGTCTTTAACATAAAAAGCAGCAATCCTTGTAGTGAGACAACCCCTTTAACTTTATAAGTACATGTTGATAGACATGTGTAGAGATTCCTCTTTTATGTAACATTTGATGGCTTCCCATGTGGCAGAGAGGACTTTAGGACCCCTCAAACACAAGGGCCAGGGAGTATCTCCTTGCTTTGCCCCCCCTATAGCTATGTCCCCTATGGATGCCCCTAAAGGCTGCCAGTAGTGGTTGGCTGATCACTTTTTGTCTTCATAAATGGAGTCCTGTAAGGTTTTGGGATCTAAATCCTTCTTAAGGTGACCACACGTCTTCATCCAAGTTGCCAGCCAAGCGCTTACTCGGCTGATGTTCCTCCTACCCTTCCAATGCACATGCTTGCTCAAGTGGGATTTAGAATTCATCATACCCAATCCTTCCTTTCCCTGACATCATGTCGGGGGGGGAGTTGGGTCCCCATACATAAAAGCTGGTCATCTGGGTCAGCCAACTTTGCTCGTATGTGTGTGGGCTCCTTGCAAAACTCTTAGCCCTTGCATAACCCTACGTTATCTGTTTCTGAGGGATTTTTTAATGCTGACAACTATATTCAGAGCTGTTATCTTCATGATGCTGGCTCGCTCGTGATGTGGGTCACCCGTATTACAACATCCTTTTATTGATAACGGCACTTGGATAAGAGTCCTCTCAGCCAACTCCCTGACTCATTCAGAACAGAGTTGCAAAAAGAGTACACGTGCTATAAAGGCAGTTCATGGCGCTCATATGGGGCCCCTGAAGAGACCTGATTGGCTCCATTCTGTTGGATTTTGGGTAGTAAGAACCTGTATAGGATTCCCCTCTCCAAGAGAACTGCATTTTTGGCAAGTATTGGACAACTGACCTAAAGGTGATAGAAAGTGCACAATGAGTAAAATAAACACTGGACCCTGGACTGGAGGGCAAAACTTTGTATAAAAATGGGGGGCCATTTTGGAGCTATGTGCCCCTTCTCTTCTATGCAATGGTACACAATAAGCTACAGTCCCCTCCTATGAGGAATAAGCCTCAACTAGCCATAGGTAGAAGGATTCATTATGTAGGGCAAAATCAGACTTGTCTTAGTCAATTGGCCGAGATGAGTCACCTGAGTCACTTCTACTACTCCATGGAGCAAGTCCAATCATTTTATTTAGCCAAACAGATTCCATAATACCAGGCTCAGACTGGCCCACAATGGAGCAGGGGAAACCCGCGATGGACCCATAGGCATGGTGTGCCACTGAGAATAGCAGGCCTGGAGCTGCATTTTAGGGAGAATAAACTTCACTGGTGGAGCCCAAAGAATCAACTCCACTGGTGGAGCCCAAAGACTCAACTCCACTGGTGGATCCTAATAATCAACTCCACAGGTGGGCTCCAAGAACCAACTCCACTGCTGGGCCCCAAGAATAATCCTCTCTGGTGGGCCCCAGAATCATCTCCACTGGTGGGCTCCAGGAATAAACTCCACTGATGGGCCCCAAGAATAATCTTCACTGGTGAGCTTCAAGAATCATCTCCACTGGTGGGCCCCAAACATCAACTCCACCAGTGGGCCCCAAGAATAATCTCCACAGGTGGGCTCCAAGAATCAGCTCCACAGGTGGGCCCCAAGAATCAGCTCCACTGGTGGGCCCCAAGAATCAGCTCCACTGGTGGTCCTCAAGAATCAACTCCACTGGTGGGCCCCAAGAATCAGCTCCACTGGTGGGCCTCAAGAATAAACTCCACTGGTGGGCCTCAAGAATAAACTCCACATGTGGGCCCCAAGAATCAGCTCCACTGGTGGGCCCCAAGAATCAACTCCACTGGTGGGGCCCAAGAATCAGTTCCACCGGTGCACCCCAAAAATCAACTCCAGTTGTTGGCCCCAGGCACCCCAATCCAAACTGCTTAATACATTTATCCCTATTATTTGTTAAGCAGCATCTAGAATACGTATAGTGACTCTTTAACAAGGCCATTCCTGACATGTCTGGTTTAGCAAATCCCTGTAAAACACCAATCCTGGAGCATCTTCTTGTATAACTCTGTGTTGTCCTCTGTTATTTCTCCTAGAAATGGTTTACTAAATCTGTCAGCTGGGTGTAACCCATGACAGCCTGCATGTACTGGACTAGCAGTGGAGTTGATGCTTGGGGTCCAGCAGTGGAGTTGATTCTTGGGGCTCACCAGTGGAGTTGATTCTAGGGGCCCAACCGGGGTGTTTTTTCTCGGGACCCCCACCAGTGGAGTTGATTCAAGGAGCCCACCAGTGGAGTTAATTCTGGGGGCCCACCAGTGGACATGATTCCTGAGGCCCACCAGTGGAGTGGACTCTTGGGTCCTACCAGTGGAGTGGATTCTTGGGTCCCACCAATGAAATTGATTCTTGGGGCCCACCAGTGGAGGTGATTCTGGGAGCCCACCAGTGGAGTTGATTCTGGGGACCCACCAGTGGAGTTGATTCTGGGGACCCACCAGCTGATTCTGGGGGCTCACCAGTGAAGTTGAAACTTGAAGCCCCCTAGTGGAGTTGATTCTTGGGCCCCACCATGTCCAAGGCCCCCCTGGAGGTCTCTCCTGCTCATATAGTCCAATCCTGAAGACCCCAAGCTTTTGTGTCTCTGTGGTTGATCTCTGCTGTCGCACTACTAATCCCAGCAAACCCACCAGTAGGTCTATATTACCATCACACCACACCTGCATCTCCAGCACCCTACACGTACATGGGACCATGAAGAAAGGTTTAGGTGCAATTAAAGTTCCTGCAGGATTTTTGGGTGAAATTATTTTTCAATAACCTCTGCTCTACTTCGCGTCTCCGGCATCTTCATTTCACACCAGGGACCCTGAGACGACCTCTTCTCACATTCTTTTCATTTAGAAGGAGAGGTTTTCCACACTTCAGACTTTCGCGGCTTGGAAAGTCTTATTTAAGTTTTCAATTGGAAAATTCTTGCTCACTCTGTAAATATTCCTATCTTTTTTCCTAGACAGCTGTCTCAGCGCGCAAAGGTTATGTGAGGCCAATGGGCAAAATAGCTGCAACGCAATGGAAAAAAAACACAGCTGCCTTGCCAGGTACCTGGAGACTCCTATATGAAGGTGTTTGTCAGAAAATATCAGGAAATGCCTCAATTAGCCTTAGTAGTTGGTGTCTCATTTCATTTAGAGCAGCACTACGCTGTGAGGAGCACCCTACTGGTAAGGCATGACCTATTGGCTGGTGGGGCACTGATCTCAGATGATAGAGGTACACTAATTTGAGAAGCCACTTATACTTGGACACGTGCAATGGTGTCACTAGGCATTTGGATCGAGGCCTTACAATCATATTGTTCATTACCTCTGCCCAGTAAGAGCACAAATTATCCATCAGAACAGAGTGTTTTTTGTTAACCCCTTACCGCCGGAGCCAGTTTTGGCCTTCCTGACAGAGCCCCCTTTTTTAAATCTGGCGTTTGTCACTTTATGTGAGAATAACTTATTGACACTTTTACCTATCCATGTGATTCAGAGACTGTTTTCTCGTGACACATTGTGCTTTAAGATAGTAAGAGATTTTGGTCCAAAAAATGCTTGTTTATTTGTGACAAATATAAAAAAATCGTGAAAAATTTGAAAAATTTACCAAATTTAAACTTTAAAAATTTCTGCATGTAAGAGATATAGTTATTCCACTCAAAATAGTTTATAACTAGCATCTACCATATGTCTGCTGTAGTTTTGGCATAATTTTTTAAATGTCTTCTTTTTTTTTTACGACATTAGGGGGCTCAGAAATTTAGTAGTCATTTTCAAATTTTCAAGAAAATTTGCAATATACATTTTTTAGGGACCAGTCCAGTTTTAACGTGACTTTGATTTGCCTGTATGTTAGATACCCCCATAAATGACCTCATCTAAGAAACTACACCCCTTAAAGTATTCAAAACCACATTTAGGAAGTTTATTAGCCCATTAGGTTTTTTATAGGAATTAAAGCAAAGTGGAGGTGAAATTTCAAAATTTCACTTTTTTTGCAGATTTTACATTTTTATACATTATTCACAAGAATACGGTAAATGTGATCAGGGAAATACAACTTAATATTGATTCCCCAGATTCTACCGTTTTCAGAGATATCACATACACTCACCGGCCACTTTATTAGGTACACCATGCTAGTAACGGGTTGGACCCCCTTTTGCCTTCAGAACTGCCTCAATTCTTCGTGGCATAGATTCCACCAGGTGTTGCAACGATGCTCAATTGGTACCAAGGGGCCCAAAGAGTGCCAAGAAAATATTCCCCACACCATGACACCACCACCACCAGCCTGAACCGTTGAAAACAAGGCAGGATGGATCCATGCTTTCATGTTGTTGACGCCAAAGTTCTGACCCTACCAATCCGAATGTCGCAGCAGAAATCGAGACTCATCAGACCAGTGCAACGTTTTTCCAATCTTCTACTGTCCAATTTTCGATGAGCTTTGGCAAATTGGGAGCCTCAGTTTCCTATTCTTAGCTGAAAGGAGTGGCACCCGGTGTGGTCTTCTGCTGCTGTAGCCCATCTGCCTCAAAGTTCGCCGTACTGTGCGTTCAGAGATGCTCTTCTGCCTACCTTGGTTGTAACGGGTGGCTATTTGAGTCACTGTTGCCTTTCTATCAGCTCGAACCAGTCTGCCCATTCTCCTTTGACCTCTGGCATCAACAAGGCATTTCCGCCCACAGGACTGCCGCTCACTGATTTTTTTCTTTTTCGGACCATTCTCTGTAAACCCTAGAGATGGTTGTGCGTGAATATCCCAGGAGATCAGCAGTTTCTGAAATACTCAGACCAGCCCTTCTGGCACCAACAACCATGCCACGTTCAAAGGCACTCAAATCACCTTTCTTCCCCATACTGATGCTTGGTTTGAACTGCAGGAGATTGTCTTGACCATGTCTACATGCCTAAATGCACTGAGTTGCCGCCATGTGATTGGCTGATTAGAAATTAAGTGTTAACGAGCAGTTGGACAGGTGTACCTAATAAAGTGGCCGGTGAGTGTATGTGGCCCTAGTGCATTATTTGGCTCAACCACAAGCCCCAGAAAAGGGAAAAGGGAAAAGGGCGGTGTACGTGTTTTTAATTTTATTTTTTGTGTTTTACTGTTTTTACTTTTTTTTTTACTTTTTCAAATTTTTTTACTTTGTAACAGCAAATCCCCACTGGGGAAAAGCAATCATTAGATTGCTGTTTGAAGAGGCGATCTGTGCACAGTGTTACTGCTGTGCAGAGGTCGCCATGGCAACTACTGACACCATGCCCACACTGCATTGTGGGCATGGTGACGTCACCAGACTACCCAGATGCTTTCAGAAAGCATCCGGGGAGTCCGGTAAGAGACCAGCGAGCGGCATCTGCGCCGCTTGCTGCGCCGGATCGGAGGCAGCAGGAGCTCACTGACAGGCTGCGGTAATGAAGCGTTAATCACCCGCGGCCGGAGCTCACTCCGGCCGGGGGTGATGTGGCATGAAGCCAGCGGTAATTAACCGCTGGTACCATGTCGTGATCCTGCGCGGCTCGCCCGCAAGCCCGCGCGATCGCCAGGACGTATGCATACGTCCATTGTCGGGAAGGGATTAAAGGGGTTTTGCCACGATGTAATGTTGACGTGGGATCCTCCAACATGGGTATTTAATCACTTTTCTAAATATATGCGATTACAAAAAGTGAAGCCTTTGAGAGTTACAGCTTTCTTTACATGCCCTTAGTTACTTAAAAGTTTACATTAGAAATGACCAGGAGCTGATCTGGCCGCGCTTGCGTGTTTGCACTTCTTATCTGATGACAGGGAACATAAAGGAGCTTGCAAGGGGCTGGGGAGAAATGTGCAGTGTATGATGCTGTCTGCTGTATAGACAATCCACTAGTTGTAATGTAATTATCTTAGTAAACACTGCAGACGCTCCCTTGCTTACTCGCTCTGCTCGCCCCTATCTCTTTCCCCCCACAGCAGTTCATGACACAGCATGATTTGTTTATATTCTGTCCTGAGGAGATAACAGGTAAGGAAGTCACTTCGTGGCAAAACCCTTTAATACCAATATTCCTGGAAAACTAGTGCTCCTATGCAAATAAAAATTACATCTAAAATCTTGTCCTTCTCTAGCTGTGAGATAAAACTTGAATGGCAGGGCAGACTAATCTCACTCTACTTTAGCTACTACTTATCTTCATATAGTCTCGTTACAAATAGTAAGTAATGATATAATTATTTCTTTTTTGTTCTAGAGACAGGGATAGATAAGATTGGCCTAGACCAGTAGGCAATGACCAGCGATATATCGGTACTCCTTTTCTGCCCTGGCGGGAGTGGGTTTCTTTACACTGATCAGGTCATAGTCGGCCTGGAAGAAGGACCGTCAATAGTAGGTAATGACATAATGATTGCTCATTTGTTCTATCGACAGGGATAGATAAGATTGGACTAGACCACTAGGCAATGACCAGCAATATCTAAGTACTCCTTTTGTGCACTGGGGGAGGGGGTTTCTTTACAATTATCAGGTCATAGTTGGCCATGAAAAAGGACCGTCAATAGTAGGTAATGACATAGTGATTGCTCTTTTGTTCTATCGACAGGGATAGATAAGACTGGGCTAGACCACTAGGCAATGACCAGCAATATATAGGTACTCCTTTTCTGAACTGGGGGGGAGAGGGTTTCTTTACACTGATCAGGTCATAGTCGGCCTGGAAGAAAGACTGTCAAGCAATCCTCTCACTGCTGTGCTATCAGAGCTCGCAGAGGGGGAGTCAGTGAGATTTATATACATAGGGGAACTTTAAAAAATTGTATGTAAAAAAAAAAACACCCAATTAAAAATAATCCATAGAATAGTCACGTATTGCTTGTTAATATTTGAAAATAAAATCACTGCACCGTGGCAGGATATATGATTATATAAAAGTCAGGCCCCGTTCACATCTGTTTTTTCATGTCCGTTCATGGTATCAAATTTATATATAAAGATTATCCTGATGGATACTGCACTAAGGCTGTGACAGGGTCATCGAAAGCCACAGGGAAAATAAAACCATAGTCTGAATTGGACTACAATTACACTGGTCAACAAATTTTTACAAAAGTCATGTGACTGATATAAAATTAGGCATTTCTTATCAATTTTTTTGTGCTCAACATGAATATGAAAGTCAAAATACCTAAAGCTTTGCAAGCTGGGGCAGTAGAAGCTGGACTAACCTCATTACCCTGAAAAGGTTACTTTTGTCTATACTTTTATAAGAATGCTTCTATTGATGATCATACAAGTTTGATCCTGCAGAGAACAAATACCGGTCGGTTTACCCGGCCGGTATTTGTCCTGTTTTGCGGCCGTCCCCATGGCCGTGGGGGGGAGGGGTGGCTTTTCTCCGCGATGAGCAGAGAAAAGCCCTCCCCCTTCACATTCACAATCACAGATTCCTTCCGAAAACTGGACGGAAGAATGTGCATGTAGAATGTTTTGCGGCCGGACTGCGGGCGGAAAAACCGCCGGGCGGAAAACCCGTGCAGTGGCGACTGCTGCACAGGTTCTCCATAGAGCACAATTGTGCTCATCTTCGGCCGGTTTTTCAGGCGATCTGAAAAACTGTAAACCGGCTGCAAAAACCGTCCGAAAACCCGTGCCGTGGGGACATGCCCATAGGCTAAGAAAATTTGTTTACAGCACACGTGTTTATTGGTTGCTAATAGTATTAGACCTATGGTTAATACCTGTAAAAAATCAAATCATAGACTACATATAAGGGTATGTTCACACGGTGTATTTGCCGCAATTACGGTAATTCATAGCTCTCACAGAAAACTATGAATTACATCTTGTCTCCCCCGGTGTACAGAAGAGACATGTCAATTGTACGCGGCGCTTACCTGCCGCAGATAATGGGAGTGAATAGGGCCGGCCAAGGCCGTCCCCCCCCCCATGCTTGGAAGTACGTTGTGAACAGCGCGTACTTCCAAAAGTCACACGTATTGTGGCGCGTACTGTATGCGCCGCAATACGCTGTGTGAACATACCCTTAGGCTATGTTCACACGGCTTACTCACGGCGTAATTATGAGACGGATTTCGCCCGCAATTACGCCATGTGACATTCATTATTCATGGCGTGTATTCGCCACTAGTAATTCACATGTCACCTCCCCCCCCCCCCCCCCCCGCCACGTCTTGTCCGAACCGGGAGAGGAGACATAATGCATAGTTCTCTATGAGAACTGTGGATTACCGTAATATCTGGGACGTATCGCCTTGTATTTAGCGAGATACGTCCCAAAAAAAGCCATGTGAACATAGCCTTAGATCTCCTTCCCTGTCTGTTGTACAGCTGTTCAGGAGCATCTCTGGGGAGTGTCCAGCAGTAGTCAGCCAGCACGGGAGCGGACCATTCTCCTTGGTATCTTTTTTCCATTGTTGTGATATCTTGATGACAACGTTCACCATGTTCATCACTAAACATACCACAGTGGTCAGGAAAGAAGTCCAGAAGGTCGATCTCTAGAGACATATTGCAGCCCAGTTTCTGATACTGCATCCACATGTCTTCTTCTAGTTCCTTGTAGTTTTCTGCCCTAACATTCCCGAGAAGGTTTGTAGACACTAGGGGCGACATGTATGAACAGGGCTGCACCAGAAGTCTGGCGTCTTATCGGCCCGAGAACTGCCACAGCTCTTTTCTTAACCAGGTCCCCTCCTATATCAGGAGCATTAGAGCGCCCGCGGCACTGTTTAAAGGGGTTTTGTCACAGTGTAATGTTGACGTGGGATCCTCCAAAATGGGTATTTAATCACTTTTCTAAATATATGTAATTACAAAAAGTGAAGACTGTGAGAGCTACAGCATTGCTCAGTCCTCCTTAGTTTCATGAAAGTTTACATTAGACACAACCAGGACACTGACAAGAGCTGATCTGGCCGCACTTGCATGTTTGCACTTCTTATCTGATGACAGGGAAAATCAAGTAGCTTGCAAGGGGCTGGGGAGAAAGTGCAGTGTATGAGGTTGTCTGCTGTATAAAGAATCAATATAATTATTTGAGTAAACATTGCAGACGCTCCCTTCTTACTCGCTCTCTGCTCGCCCCCCTCCCTCTCAACCCTGCAGGCGTTCATGATGCTGCATCCTTTGTTTATATTCTCTCCTGAGCAGATAAGAGGTAAGGAACACACTTCATGGCAAAACCCCTTTAATGTGCCTGAGATCGGGGGTTTTGCAGGAGGCAGGGCGCACTACAACCGTATGATTCTACACATTTATAACTTCAGTACGGAAAATCCAGGCTCTTTACTGCTGGAACAGGTAGAGCACTTTAAAAGTGGTTTACCTGAGCCAGAAGTGTCGCTTTGTAGCTACAAAGCTGTAAATCTATGACCCGCAGTAGAACAGGTTCATAGATTCAGACACATTCGACGCTACTAATGCGTGCAAAAAAAATAGCGCCTGGGAGCCAAAATCATACATGTCGCCCCTACCTAGATGAAAAGCATTCCATGTGTGTTTCACATCACCCTAACTTTACACTGTCTGGGAGCGACACAGTATTGGTAAATCTGCCACATAACTTTCTAAGGGATTCCATTTGAGGTATCAGTTCATGTTCTGTTTCCAAGCATATGCGCTAAGGTTTGAGTTTATACCTAATTTACACAATGCACAGCTCCATAATCAGGTTCTTTCTCCTGTTCTGTCAGTTTGAGTGGATCGGGAGCACCTTTTTTGGGTCTAGCTTGTAGGTCGCAGTTTCTGTATGTAATAATAATAATAATAATCTTTATATATATAGCGCCAAAATATTCCGCAGCACTTTCCAAATTTGAGGATAAACGTACAGACATTACACATTAAAAGAACTTACAGATGAGACACAAGGTGTGAGGGCCCTGCTCGCAAGAACTTACAATCTATTAGGGTGTACGGGAGAGACGAAGGGCAAGAAGTGCTAGATTTACAATGGTCCAGCCTTGTTTCATGAAAAATGGATGAACCTGCCACCCAGACTGTACATCTATATACAGATAAGTGCCTGTGAGTGCCCAAGTGCAGGGAGTGACAGATGTGTGTGATAGCAGTTAGGGATCTTGGTAGGCCAGGCTGAGAATATGTTTTCCTAGGGCCCTCTTAAAACTGTGAGGGTTGTGAATGTGCCTGATTGCCCGCGGTAGCATATTCCAGAGAACTGGTGCCGCACGTGTGAAACTTGGAGATGGACATGGGAGGTTCGGATGATTGATGAGTGTAACCTGATATCAGCAGCAGAGCGGAGAGAGGTGGTAGACAGAGATGAGGGAGGAGATGTAGGGGGGGGGGGCAGCGTTGTGGAGAGCGTTATGGGTGAGAGTGGTGAGTTTATGCTGTATTCTATACTGAATGGGCAACCAGTGCAGTGACTGACACAGGGTAGAGGCATCAGTATAGCGGCTGGAGAGAAAGATGAGCCTGGCTGCTGCATTCTGGACAGATTGGAGAGGGGAGAGTTTGCAGAGAGGGAGACCGATTAGCAAAGAGTTACAGTAGTCAAGACTAGAGAGAATAAGAGCAGTAATGAGAGTGAGAGTTGTTTCCACGGTGAGAAACGGACGGATTCTGGAGATGTTCTTGAGGTGCAGGTGACAGGAGCGGGCAAGGGATTGGATATAAGGGGTGAAAGACAGATTAGAATCTAGTATAACCCCAAGACATCGGGCCTGCTGCCTAGGAGAAATGGTGGTACCACATACAGAAATAGCAGGGTGGGTTGGTTGGTAGATGGCGGAAAGACAAGAAGTCCAGTCTTAGTGAGGTTTAGTTTCAGATGGAGAGAGGACATGATGTCAGAGACAGCGGCCAGACAGTCACTGGTGTTTTGTAGCAGGGCAGGAGTGATGTCACGGGAGGAGGTGTATAATTGGGTGTCATCCGCATAGAGATGGTACTGGAAGCCAAATATACTGATGGTTTGTCCAATGAGGGCTGTGTACAATGAAAAGAGGAGAGGACCTAGAACTGATCCCTGAGGAATTCCAACAGCAAGAGGGAGAGGAGGTAGAAAAGAAAAGAGACCGAA